>JAGFPH010006470.1:0-21040 GCA_018207615.1 Philaenus spumarius | reverse complement strand
AGCTTTCCGCTGATCCATAGCTTGGCGAATATCCTCTGTAACACAGACGAGAGCTGAACTCGTACTATGACCCTTTCGAAAACCAGACTGAAAACTACTAAGGAGATTATTTTCCTTTAAATAGTTACAAACCTGAAAATGCACTATTTTTTCCAGACATTTAGACAAAGCAGGTAAAATGCTTATAGGTCTGTAGTCCGAAGGAGCTACAGGAGATTTTGTCTTGTTTAGTGGCCGAATTATACTATACTTCCATTTAGTAGGAAAAGTTGTTAGGGTGAGAGATTTATTAAAAATATAGGCCATATTATACTAACACACTGATAAAATGTTACTAATTTTGATCCAGTAGTTTCTGAGAAAACGTTCTTTAAATATTGTATTTTTAACATTGCCGAGATAGGGCGCTCCGGAGCCTTTTAAATACAGATAAATAAACCCCCCAAAACTCCCTTCCGGAGGGTACAAATTGGTAAGCTTTATTCTGCAATGTGTAGCCTATAACCAAAGTAACCTGTCTGCAATATAACTCGTCTGGGTGGATTGATTCCATTGAAAATGTTTTATTACCTGTACTACTACGGCAGTCCAAGTTATTCGCGATTTCTCTTTACACGCTGGAAGTTGTAAAGAAAAGCTAGAGTTTAATAAAATACGTACTGTTTTACTGTTAGTTCCAAAGTAACTGGGAGTAATGACATAACAACTCAAAACAAACATTCATTAAATACTTATTCAAACCTAATTACAAGGTAAACCTATGTTCTACTTTAACAAAACTAGTTACTGTCTAGTGAGAAAAGAAGTTGAAACTACCAAACAACTCCACCGCCTGGAAGAACTAGGTTTACGACCTCATCGTGTGTTTAGGAACGCGGTGGCGTTCCGTCAAACTATACGTCGATTCTAATCTAATATACTCGATCGTTGGTCCGTCTGTCTCATTAAATTTTCTAAAGATATCACATAGAAATAAAGCGTGCTGTTAACCCAAATTTTTTTATAGGGAAACCTTGCAGTCACAATTTTGAAAATTTGTTGGTGCTACAGTTTTTTTAATACAGAAAGGAAGTTAAGTGGTGCACTAAAAAAGCTGGTTACAGAAGACCTAATTTGAAGCAACACATTTAAAACGCACCTATCCTGTCTTTATTGCGTTCGAAAAACGGGCGATTTTTAGCGGTTAAAAAAAAATCGGTATTTTTTCAATTTTCCTTTTACATTTTTTAAAATCACATATTATTAAACCCAAAGAAATAACCTAACTATTTTTGTAGTTATAGGGTTGGATAAGAGGTCTCTAAATTTTAAAATAAGACAATTATTTCCCTTATTATAGCGAATTTCCATAGGAAAAATGAGCTATTGCAGTGGCCCTTATGGTAAGACAAAAAATCGGGAGGAGCAAAAGAGCACCAACCATGGTCCCCAGAACACGTTTTGGGGTGTCTTTAAAAATCATATATATATATATATATATGTGTACATATTTGTGTATATATAGATCTATGTATATATGTGTTCTCACTCTAGCGGCCGCATTTTAAGTCCGATTTGGTCAAAATTTGGTACACATGTTAGGTGTCTATGTCACTCAGACGAGTTCGTTAGCCAATAAAATCCAACAACACGTCGTTTTGTGACCGGAAGTAATGTTATTCTGCACATTTTGTTTTTTTTTACGCGACCATATCGCTCGCTTGGTTCCCCCAAAATCGATCAAAACGTAAAATACCATAAAAGTACCCGGTTCGAAGCCAAGTGGTGCAAACTCGCGAGGCCACTAGGCGCAAATAAATTCTACTAATATATTGCGTACACACGGACAGCTGTTCAACGCGTTCGTGAGAAGACCTATTTCCCAAATTGTTGGTTGAAACCCTAAAACATAGGCATATAGACTTAATTTTGAAAATTTGCTTAACTCACGTCAGCGGTCCAGCTGCGTGGTCGAATTATTTTATTTTGCGTCCATTTTATCAGTCAATTTGAGTTCAGTGACTGGTCCAATTTTATCAAACGTACTACATTTCGTAAACTATAAAAGAAGTATTTTCTTTGCCTTCTATCTAGATCCTTTAACTTCCCAGCACTACCAGAACATAACACTTGAAATGCAAATCTCTATAAGTAAAACTGTAATTTATTAGCAAAAGAAAGTGTATTATTAAAAATAAGAGCACTAGGGTCAGTCCTTATGAAATCAACACATGAAGTATTTGTTTACAACCTGACCTCTTCAGAACTTCATGAAATTTTGTGCACTTATTCTAGTCCATAACGTAAGGTTATTTCCAAAATTATTTTTTTTTTTCAAGTATATTTTGAGATACAAAATTACAAAGTCTATAAAAAACGCTGATTTCCGTAAACGTCAATGCCTTTAAGTTTGCTCAGCTCCTAATTGAGATGGAGACTTGAAATTTGTGCCATTTTCAAAAAAAAAAACCTTTTTAAAAATTTGAAAAGAACGTATGTTGTTTATTAATGTCGTTGTTAAATAAATGCAAAATTTCATCTTAGCAATCTATATAGTTTTTTAGTTACTATCAAATTATTATGAGTATGTCGTCTAGATTTTTCACATTTTCACAGCCTGTCACACCAGAATAAAGGTTATGACAATCCAAACTAAATTAATATGTGGAGTACTTTAATAACAAATTATGAATTAACTAGTTTAGTTAGTTAAAAAAAACTGTTACCTATTGATAGCCTTTTACATAATTTGGAGATTTACTGTGAGCTACTGAATGATAAAAACACTCTATAGTAAACACGCACTTTACAATTAACACTAACATTAAATCATCATCATACATTAGTTGAAAAATGTACCTTTTAATTGTTGATAGTTTTCATAACTCTGAAAATTTGGCAGTGATTCGCTGTTCTTTCTTTTTTTAAGTTGATAAGTTCTCCCTGTGGCAGTTGAAACATCATTCTTTGCTAGGACATCGTCTATGGGAACGAACAAAATATCAACCCTTGGTGGAAATGTGAAGGATATTGAAGTTGCATGTGGTTGCAAAACAATATCTGTACTTCATTTCTGTCTCCGAATACGCTAAGCACCACACGCCCCACATACAAAAAAAAATATAAAAACTTGTTATTTCATTTTTCGTTTTTTTAAACAAGAAGAACATGTCGAGGAAGAAAAGATTTTAGAAGTAAGATTTTCTATATGTCAAACAATTGTCGACACTAAAAACATTGCTACATACCTCAAAGCACTTTCCAATTAAAAACCAAAACATTCTCCGACAGCAGTGAAAGTGTGATGGACAAAGTTGTAAGTACAGAGGACGATGTTCCACTAGAAAATATCAATGGTTTTACTTTCTCACTATACTATAGTATAGAGAAAGTACCGTGATCGCAAAAAAATCGATGTTGAGATTTTTATGGAAATATCCGTTTTGGGACCCCCTGAATCCAAAAAAGTGGTTTTTACAAAATGTCTGTCTGTCTGTAAATCTGTCTGTATGTCTGTATGTATGTATGCCTGTATGTATGTCTGTATGTCTGTGTGTCCGTATGTAAGCTAGAGAGGAAACTATTCGATCGATTTCAACCAAATTTGCACCAGACATGTCAAGTCGGCCTGTATAGATGCACGAAAAAGGGTTTTGAACATTTTTGAAAAACGACCCCTTTTTCAGCCAAAACCCCCAAAAAATCAGTAGTTAATTTTTTATAAAAAAAAACGGCTTTAACGATTTTGATAAAATTTGGCTTATTTGTAGCCTTTAATGTGCCCTACTACACGCAAAAAACAGCATCTTTCTAAAAATTCTCGTTTAGCTAATAATAATAATAATCATTGATTTTTGGGGGTTTTTTGGCCATAAAGTGGGTTGTTTTTCAACATTTTTCAAAAACTTTTTACGCGAATCTAAAAAGACTTAATTTACGTGTTTGGTGCAAATTTGTTCCAAATCGATCGAATAGTTTTTTCTCTAGATAATAATAATAATATTTATTAGTTAATCTCCAACTATAATAAGAAATCACCCCTCCTACCCCAACCTACAAATCACAGTGAATCTGTTTAATAATTTAAATATGTTTTGTGAGAAAGTATTTGCCAGTTCCTGGTACCGTTTATTTGGTTTGTTATGACAATAAATGGTATGTAAGAACAAAGTTTTGCAAAAGAACAAGTTTTGCCGGTTTAACCACGCTTAGCACTGAATCTGTTAATCTTCTTTTTGGGATTTATTTACTTATGCCAAAATTGTCAGCTTAGTATAATCTCAAATGAGGGTGGTTGTGTAACGAAATGAAATTTCTAGTAATTGCTAGAACCTAAACGGGAAGTAGGCCTATATTTTAAAATTAGATTTTCTAAATGTACACAATTCTTATGTATCAGTAAGAATTAGTACACGTCCACAGGCAGACATAGACTAAACCCTTTTATGTGAGTTTATATGAAGAATGTTGTGTTTGTATTCATTGTCATTCAAATTATGTTTAGAGGAGAAACTTGCATCTTTTATTCATGGCGTGACGTCACAATAAGCGGCGTAAACTTCAAGAGGGGCTGACTTTAAGTGACTGCTTGCTTGTTATTTATGTTGGGTAAAACTGAAATCCTTTCTAAAAATTAGTACATTTAAAAAAATGTATTTTGCGAAAAAATAACACTGTTAAGTATTTTTTTTTAAATCTCCTAAGAAATAAAAAGTCCACATAACCCTTAAATATTATATCAAAAATGTGTTAGGCCTACAAAAAATCAGCTGGTCGTTATTATGTGGGTATATACTATTTGAAAATAGTATAAACAATCCTTAAAATAAAACCGTATTGCCTAATTTGAGTATTTGTTGTGTTGGTTTTATGAACAAACAAAAAATGTTCGTCTCATACAGAGAACAATTTTATTTTAGACTACTAGAATTTTGTTCGCAAATTTAGGACGTTTATAAATATTCGATAATCAAAGTTTAACTTACTAAAATGATAGTTTATTTATAGTGTGCATCACCGAAGATGGCGAGACCGGCATCGAAACGCTTTTAAGTAAATAAATGCATTATTTACGAGTTTTTCTTCATCAAAGCCTGTTTTGTAAAACCGTAACATAGAATGACTCAACTATGAGGCTAACTAGAAAAGAAATTGGCTACTTCATACATTCATATTTTTTCCAGCCGTGAAAAGCAGGGTCAGACGATAAAAAATATTCGCAAATCAATTATTCGATACTAACACGTTTTACTCAAGTACACAACAGCACAAGATTGGAAAATGTGGCTCCAAAATTGAAGGTGAAAAACTATAAATAAAGTTCAAGTGTCTGTGTATTTCTAAGCTTATATTATGGGTTTTCACACTTTAAGAAAACCTAAACATTATTTTTTTTTAACTTCCCGCTAAGAAAATAAAAAATTTTCTAAAATCGAGAAGTTATTGGTTTCACCCCGTTTTTCGAAAATCGAGTATTCATCAGATCTCGACGTTTTGAGGTCCTAGGAATCTTCCCCGACCACTCCCGAGAGGGTGTCACCCTGTCGGGGTGTATATGTGTGTGTGTAAGTATGTGACCCGCTTATAACTTTTGAACGGCTTAACCGATTGGATCCTACCAAACGGCGTTCTAAAGAGTTCCATCAAACTTAGATTTTCTGAAAATTTCAACTAATTCGGACCGGTAGGTTCTGAGAAATTTCGAAAAAACTAAGAAATAAAATTTTTTCAAATCAGGTTTTTTTGGAATAACTTTTAAACGGCTTTACCGATCAATTCCAAAATCTAATCAGCTTTTAACCTTGAAAAGCGACGTCGATCGCTACCAGTCCGGTCAAAATCGGTTAATTCGTTAGTGAGATATCGTGAACGAAAGAAAATAAAAAAAAAGTGTTTTTCTCAATTTCTCCGAAATTTTTCATCAGAAAAATTTTTGTTGTCGATTCTTTCAATGGACTTATAAAACTGCATCGATTGCCGCAAATCGCATAAAAATCGGTTGATTCATTCAAAAGTTATGGCAGTTCAAAATTTCCAAAAATAGTGTTTGTTGTAATTAAACTTAGCGGGAAGTTACATTTATGGCCTTTAGGATCAACCGATTTCCAAATTTTTTTAATTTCTTTCTGTTTGTCCGGGCTAATATCAGGAGTAGCTGAACTTGTATGCGGAAGTCTTTCAGAGAACAATCTAGGCTACTTTTTATCTCGAAAATATTTAGGGGTCATATTGAAAAATTATAAGTCCAAATTAGGGGTTTGGAGAACGGACTTGACACGCGACTATTATCAATAAAACAACTGATTTGGATCAAAAGCTCAACACTTTGACAAGAACTTCGGTGTTTTAATGTATACCCTGGTTTAACAGTTAAATATATATCAAAACAGTATGCAATAATGTAAAATGTAATTACTCATTGATGTTAAATACACGTTAAATCATAATTTGTAATTTTTATGTTCGTTTTTAATAATATAATATAATATTTATTTGCTGAGGTGAATTTGGGACCATTGTGTCCTCTCTTCCACTTAACCTCGAAACAAGAAATACATAAAAATTCATATTACAAATAAAAATTAACAAAAAAACAAAACTACAAATAATAATTACTTCTAAAACATAATGAATAAAAATTAAAAATATACACATTTGTCTACTAAGTAAAATAAAACTAAAAGTTAATTAAGCTACACTATAATACATAAACATATACATAAACACACTTACACTCTCAAACAGACACACATTCAAGAACATGCCTCAAATCCCACCCAAGCGCCCGAAACTACCCAAAACTGTCGCAGAACCAACAACCCAAAGCCTTCTTGAACTGAACACGGTCATTGATGCATTTTAAACTCTCCGGCAATGAGTTCCACAGCCTACATTCCGTCACAGTGAAAGATTTATTAAATATCTCAGTTCTGTGCCTGGGTATAAGTAATAATGAAGCTCCTCGTCGTGTGTCGGTAGCATTTACATGTGAGCTAAAGACAAACCTTTCTGCCAGATAGCGAGGCAATCCAGTGACCAGAATAGCGTGCAATAACAACAAACTATGATAATTTCGAAAATAACTAAGTTTTAGAATTGAAATGTGTTTATAATATTTTGTCACATGATCGTCACGTATTAAGTAAAAAATGAACCGTAAACAATAATTTTGAGCACGCTGAAGTTTGTTAGCTAATTCCATAGTCATGTCATTGATAACAGTATCACAATAGTTAAAATATGGAAAAATTAATGTTTTCCATATGTTTTCCCAGTTGCACCAAAGCGGGATTTTGAGCGTTTACTGGTGAATAGCTAATAATTTACGTAGACCTAAAAGGGATTCATAGATCAATTGGTTAATCGGTCAATCTCTCACTTAATCAGTCAAACCGTTTTTTAGATATTAATTATTTTGTAAAAACAATTGCGGCTGAAAGAAAACGGAGAATTTTTGAATCTATTTTTATGGGAACTTTTCATCTTATTTTGATGTGGGGAATCACACCCTGAAGAACATTTTTTCTGAACATCCTGTATAAGGTATTGTAAAAAGACTAATATACTACCCTACATTTTTTTTTTTTTAGATAGAACAATAAAAAAGTTTCATTCTAGTACAAAGAAAACTGCTTCTGGTGGCTGGATTTTTCTGGCTGACGAACTCATCCGAGCGACTTAGACAACCAACGTGTGTACCAAATTTGAACCAAATCGGACTTAAAATGCGGCCACTAGAGTACGAACACATACGACACCCCAAAACGTGTTCTGGGGACCATTATCGGTCCTCGTATACTATCCCGACCTTGAGTCTAGGACCGAGGGCCAGTTGCCTAAAATCTTTGACGAGGGTAATTTGACAGCCAGAGGCTTGGCGGAGCGAGGGCCAGCCGGCTAGGTACCTGTTCTACTGGGTGTGCGGGTTGAAAGGTTTTAATTATCGTTTATGTATTCCGATAACAGTATGATTATAATATTTATATAATTATAATATTTCGTCGTATATCACTTTATATAATTAGAATAAAAACAACTAGAGGACTTACCTAAACTGTTTAGTCACAGTATTTTGCCGATAACAGTATGATTATAATATTTGTATAATTATAATATTTCGTCGTATTATCACTTTATATAATTAGAATTAAAAAAAACTAGAGGACTTACCTAAACTGTTTAGTCACAGTATTTTGCCGATAACAGTATGATTATAATATTTGTATAATTATAATATTTCGTTGTATTATCACTTTATATAATTAGAATTAAAAAAAAAACTAGAGGACTTACCTAAACTGTTTAGTCATAGTAGTTTGAAAATAACAGTATGATTATAATATTTGTATAATTATTAACCTTAAAAACTCTTCTATAGAAATTAGTTTAGAGTCTTAGGCTCTGGGGAGTCGACTGGCCCTCGGCCCTACCTGGCTGTTTTGACAGTTTATGACCCCCACGGCAAAAGATCGGCTGGTCCTCGCTCCGTTTTCCCCCAACCTTAGGTCTAACCATAAGAGTCATTGCATAGCTTATCTTTCCTATGGACATTCGCTAATAATGTGCATTCACACTTCCGACTGGTTAACCCGTGCGAAGCATTCGCATTCTAACTTACATAAATCCCACTTAATTAAAGTACACACCGTATATTTAGTATCGTATAGTGCGTATACTATACGATACTAAATATACAAATAATTAAAAATAGCAATATAGTGGCGTAACTGCAGCTCTCCAGCTGGGTATTGTTATCATCAGTGTTGCCAACGCTAGGAAAATATTCCTACAACATTCTTCATCTTACATTACTGTTACTTTCGGATTCTTTATTTCTTTTTTTTTTTTTTGTATTTTTTCGTATAATTGTATTTTGTATATTTATCCGGGGTAGCGGTTAAGGAAAGCTTTAAAATGATGCCTCATTCATGTAATTTGATGATGTATTAAGGAAGTTATAGCGTACCGACAAAAAATGGCCTTGAGAAATAATATATGTGATTCGTTCAGTCACGCCTGCTTCCTGAACGTACGGAAAGCGCATGCGCATAGTCTGAACTGGGCTGTTGGTCTTAATAGAATCATAAAAGTAAACGGTGAAAACTTGCGTGAATTTTAAACTGAACTAAAATATAGTTTTTTTTTTAATGATTGTATTTTATATTTGTGGGTTTATTGTAGTTGATTTAAGTAAGAGATTCATGAATTTTTTTCAAAAACAAACATACAGACAGACAACGTTCAAACTAAACAACATAGGAGAAATGTTATATTGTACTATTTGTTAGTTTTGACCTGCTGAATAACATTGTATAAAGTTTGGTAGAATATTTGTGACACACCCTGTATTCGTCGCGTTGCTTTTAAATTGAACGCAGTGGCCTCCACTTCTATCATACTGTCTTCTAAATTCATATCCAATCAATTATTTATAGCGTTGTTCATTAAAAGCAGACCTCATTATATTCCTTTAAAAGTGTTTAATTGTTATTTCACGTTTTGCCAAGCCCGCAGGGCAGATTGGATGCCAATGCAAAGGCAGTAATATTATTAACATAGTCGTCACCAAGTTAGCGAAACTTTCCAATTGGCCGAGGGCAAACCAATGAACCCTTTCACAAAACTTCTCTTTTCACCCCCCAACCCCTGCGCTTGTTTCTCTCTTTCAATACAAACTTAGATTGTCTGGTTTACAGCAAAACTTTGAAATGATGATAAACCACGTTACCTATATAGGGAACTTTTGTGCTCGTGATCATTTTGCGCGTTACTATAGCTCTGCTCTGAATTGACTTGTTAACGGAATTTCCATAGGAAAAATGAGCTATTGCATTGACCCAAGGTCGGGAGTAGCAAATGAGCACCGATCATGGTCTCCAGAACACGTTTTGGGGTGTCATTAAAAATCATATATGTGTATATGTGTTCGTACTCTAGCGGCCGCATTTTAAGTCTGATTTGGTTCCGATTTGGTTCCAATTTGGTACACATGTTGGTTATCTACGTCGCTCGTACGAGTTCGTTAACCAAAAATATCCAACAATCGGAAGCACGTTTTTTGACAGGAAGTAACTATTTTTTTAGATTTTTCCTACGAGAATAAATGTTTTTAAGAGTTTTTGAAGTGAAAACTTCTTTAGCGGCGTTGGGCACTTTTTGCTTGGGGAAAAAGCATTGAATTCGCGACCGTTACCACTCGAGATATAGTATGTATTATATATATATATATATATATATGTATGTACGCAACGCGAATATACTACATAGCACTTCTTATTGGGAGAGGAAAAAGCATCAAACTCGCGACCGTCACCGCTCGAGATATAGTATGTATCTATATATATATATATATATATATATATGTACGCAACGCGAATATACTACATAGCACTTCTTATTGGGAGAGGAAAAGCATCAAACTCGCGACCGTCACCGCTCGAGATATAGTATGTATGTATATATATATATATGATATTTGTGTTATATGTATATTAAATACCAAAGTCAGCAAAGTCATTAATGTTTTAAATTATTTTATCCTTATTCCTCCTCCTCTAATATTAGTACGGACAAAAAAATATAAATTGGTCATAGAAGTTATCACTTCCAACGTGTGGTCTTAAGCACACTATTTAATTTTTTTTTCTACAAATATATATGCAGGATATTTTTCTGCATATTTTTTTTGCGACCTTATAGCTCGTTTGTTTCCCCAAAAATTGATCAAAACGTAAATTACCATAGACGTACCCAGTTCAAAGCCATGTGGAGGATTCTACCCTGGGGTTGGACTGTATTGAATGCCATGAATGCATTGTGTATTGAAGATAATCCCAATACGAGGGTTGGCGTGCAAAGCACGCTATGCATTATGTATTGAAAATACTCCCAATATGCGGAATGGTGAGAGAACCATTTTGCAGCTATTCAGCACCGTCGTGAATAGACCTATTTCCCAAATTGTTGGTTGAAACCCTAAAACATAGGCCTATAAACTTAATTTTGGAAATTTGCTCAACTCACGTCAGCGGTTCAACTGCGTGGTCGAATTATTTTAACTTTGCTATACGTGTGTCTGGACTAAAGGACTACAGTAGTCCAGGTGAAGTAATTTGCATAAGTTTAATAAAACAAAATTTTTAGTTATTTAAAGAAAACGCATATTTCTATATTTCTTTTTCTTGTACGTATAACAAGGAGCAGGAATTTGCATGCACAAAGGACCGTACACGCAGAAAAGGTACTCAGTGTCGCTTCGTCGCCGGTTTCAAAACGAAGGTCTACGCCATAATTGCTTGCGTGAAACGAATACTGGACTCATTAAGCATGCGTACAGATGTTACGATATGTTCTGATAGTCAGGCAGCTATAAAGGCCATTATGGCTCCTAGAAAAACGTCAAAATTGGTCTAGGAATGCCAGTTACTGCTGGATCGGCTATCGAGCAGTAGGCACGTAAAACTTGTTTGATTCCCTTGACATAAAGGAGTTGAAGTTAATGAAATAGCGGATAAACTTGCAAGAAGGGGAGCTGGACTCCACCGATGGTCCCAGAACAGACGGCAGGGATATCAAGAGGCTGTGGAAAATAAAGCGTAAGAAAAAATGTTCAATCAGAACAATTAACAATCATAATAATCTTTATTTACTGAGGCGAAGTTAAAATTATTGGGTCCTTTCTTCCACTTAACCTCGAATTTTAAAATACATAAATTCATAAAAATTCACATTACAAACAAAAATAATAAACAAACAAAACTACAAATAATAATTATTTCTAAAACATAATGTTTAAAAACTGAGAACTAAAAATATACACATTAATCTCCTACGTAAAATAAAACTAAAAGTAAATTATGCTACACTATAATACTTAAACATATACATAAACACACTTTTACTCTCAAACACACCCCCATTCAAGAACATGCCTCAAAATCCGCCCGAGCGCCCGATACTACCCAAAACCTTCTTGAACTGAACACGGTCATTGATGCGTTTCAAACACTCCGACAAAGAGTACCATAGCCTACATGCCGTCACAGTGAAAGCTTTATTAAATACCTCAGTGCTGTAGTGGTATAAGTAAAAACGAAGCTCCTCGTCGTGTGTCGATAGCATTTACATTTGAGATAAAGATCAAGCTTTCTGCCAATTAGCGAGGGGATCCAGTGAGCAGAATAGCGTGCAATAACAACAAAATGTGATAATTTCGTAACTAAGTTTTAGAATTGAAATGTGTTTATATTTTGTCACATGATCGTCACGTTTTAAGTAAAAAATGAACCGTAAACAATAATTTTGAGCACGCTGAAGTTTGATAGCTGGCTCCACAGTCATGTCATTGATAACAGTATCACAATAGCTAAAATATGGAAAAATTCATGTTTTTACTAGCTTTACTCTAACATTAAACGGCAAGCAATCTTTTACCTTCTTCAGAGTGAGCATGCCAGCAAACACTTTATTGCACGTGTCAACAACATGGTCTGTCCAGCTTAGAGCATTGTTTGTAGCGAAGCTGTTTGTTTGTTTGTTCAATCTTATACAGATTGAGAGATACGGTCAGAGACAGGCGCCTGACTTCATTGATGGCCTGGATTGACATCTAAGCTGGGTCTTGGCAGGCCGGGAGTGAGGTTGTTGGTCGGTCTACTGACGGGACACAATTCTCCGAAGAGACGCCTCCACCTGATGGAGTTAGAGAACAACCAATTATGTCCAAGGTGTGGGGAGAAGGAGGAAACGTCTTTCCGTGTTCTATGCGAACGTGACGCCCTAGCATCACTGTGGCGGAAATATCTGGGACAAGGATACCCTGACACCAGCTACATACAAGAGGAAGGCCCCCGAGGGCTTCTTCGTTTCCCAATAAGGGCGACTTTGATGTGAACTGCTGCGTGGACATGGGTTTAGGTGCAGTGTGTTCTGGTAGCAGGTCACAAAACCCTCTAATAATAATAATAATTTATAACAATAAAATTGAGCTTGGTGACGGAAACAACCGACTATGCACGACCGTTTGCGAAAAACAATAATTTAATGTTTTACGTAATATTGCATTATTATTTACATTTGAAGCTCCACTAATTTCACGATAATGTAATAATATGTGCTATTTATCTAAATAGAATCATACACTTGGTTATCACTGTTAACAGCTGTGGGCTATGGGACCGCCTTTATCAGGGATATCTTTCTATAAATACCTCATTTTTAAAACAAATGTTTACTGTCTAAAACTAACAATTATGTAAATAAAATAACCGTTTATACAAGACTGCTCGCTTCGCTCACCAACTCATGGCAAACCCAATGCAAACATACTGTTTGTATCCTTGACATTTTCACGGAAATTACAATTGAGCGATGTCCTGTACATAGCTAATGTAATACAGAGATTGAAATAGACACGACCATCCCCAATAATTCCAATTGCGGCGTGCGATGTTATTTCACCAATAATATTTAAATGATCGATAATCAACATTTCAAACAAATTTTCATATTACCAGCTAAAGGAAACAATATAATGTGTAACACCAGCTGTTTGACTTGTAATACAGTAAGCATTTTGTTTGCTTTTACCTAATCTAAAAAAAACTGTTAGTGAAGAATAATTACCGGATTCTAAATTTGCCAAGTTGGTTACAAAAAAACGTGCTTTGGTTTAATGTAAGCTGAACCTAAAATTATGTAAAGTTTTTTGATCCAAATCAGTTGTTTTGCTAGTAATAAATAACAACTGATGTGTGATTTAAATTATAATACGGGGTGCTTTCAAACACTCGATAGTCCATTTCGCAGTGGGAGGACCAAATCCCTGCCACCATCAAACTTGTCTGAGACACATCCCCGGCATCAAAGGGATGAGATTAGGTTAGGTTAGATAGTCTTAAACTGCTAGGTAGTCTTCGATCATGGAATCCTTTTCGTTTATTGGTCAATTTCTTTGACAGAATGGCAACTACTGTCGAGTGTTTGATCCTTTGCGTGGTTGAGACATCTTCGCACTTTCTACCAAACGCACTATCTAGCAGTCGAATGGATCCCTATAATACGGTAAGAATTTTTCGTAGATTTTTGTTTGTGTTTTCTTTTAACTTGTTTGCTAGAGTAATACTCTGATTCTAAATTTGCCAAGTTGGTTGCTATGGTAATGAAGGTAAACAATCATGCATTCTAAGTTTATGATCCGAACAGCTGTTTCATCTGACATAGGGCTTAGCGTGAACCCAAGAAAGTTTACTATTTTTCAACATAATTTCTTATTGTGAATCTACAACCCATAAGTATATACATTTAAATTTTCGTATTTCTATCTTAAGTAGTTTTAGCTCTACGTTGATTCTACTATATCAGTTTGTCGAGTCAGATAGAAGCCGCTTATATAAAAGCCACTTCAACCGTATCAAAAGAAAAGCGGATACCTTAAGCAATATTTGAACTGCAACAAATTTAAAATACAATTTATTGTGGAAATCATGATAGATAACAAAATTTACGTAACCGTAACCCATACTGCCGAAAGATTTCAATTCAAAATTTACTGAAAGGAAACTACAAAAAGTGTAATGCTCGGTCACAACATCAATGCACACGTACCACTTGACGATCAAGATTTTATGAAATAATTGAAAATCACTAAACTTATCGCACAAAAAATAAACGGTACCAGAAACTGGCACATACTTTCTCACAAACATATTTAAATTATTAAACACATTCACTGTGAATTCATAATTGTATTAAAGTAGGAGAGGGGATACACATTAAAGTAGGAGAGTAACTAATAATACTAATTATTATTAGCTACAGAGAAAACTATTCGATCGATTTCGAAAAATTTGCACCAAACATGTCGATTATCCTGTGTAGATGCAGAAACAAAAGTTTTGAACATTTTGAAAAACAACACCCTTTATGACCAAAAAACCCCCAAAAATCAGTTATTATTATTATTAACTAAACGAGAGTTTTTAGAAAGATCCGTTTTTTGCATATGGTAGGGTACATTAAGGGCTACAAATAAGCAAAATTTTATCAAAATCGTTATAGCCGTTCTTTTTTTATAAAAAAATAATAATTGATTTTTTTAGGTTTTTTGGCCAAAAAGGGCGTTGTTTTTCAAAAATTGCTTCTAAAAAAGGCAAATGTGGACAAAACGTGCGAACTCCGAAATTTTTGCATAAATCGCTTTCAAATGGGCTCAATAGTAAGCCCCTAAGTTTCCTCCGAATATAAACTTGAGCTTTTTTTGTTATTAAGAATTATATATAGGCTATATGTAATTTGTTTTTTTTTTAAATAACTCAAAAAGTATAATAGGTAGCAAAAAATAGCTATATACTCTTTTGTGAGGAATTCTCATCCGCGTTGTTTGAAATAAAGGAAATTTGAATAGCTTGTCGTAATAAAAAGTTATTAACAAAAAACTGTTTGGCGCAAATTTGTTCGAAATCGATAGAATAGTTTTCTCTCTAGCTTTGTATGCATACAGACATACAGATAGACGTTTTGTAAAAACCTCTTTTTTGGAATCAGGCGTCCCAAAACGGATATTTCCACAAAAATCTCAACATCCATTCTTTTGCGATCAGTATACTTTTGTTACGTCTCCGACTTTACATTCTGTATTTATCCTTACCGACACCTTCCAAGTAGTTTCTCCTTTCTCCGCTAGGAACCGACTCCGTACGGTATCCAGCTTTAGTACCTTTCCTTATCAGTTATACGACAGCTGTTCTCTAGACCGTTAACCTTGCTTCGTTTTAGAACATTCGAGAACAGAGTCCGCCATCGCTTCCACTACAGGAAAGTCCACTTTTGTTATGTCGCTGATATAGTTAAATTATGTTGTGGATTAATTCCTTATATTTTTTTTTGTCGCGAGTTATGCGCAAGGCTATTTGACATGCCTTTGTTATAAGCCTTTATTTTGTGAATACCAGGTAAGAATGTTTTAGCTTTACCTTGATAATTATGAAATGTTCACTTGTAAAATTCAATAAGGTTAGTTCCACCGTTGGCTTAAGAATAACGTTTCAAACTCATTTTGTTTGATTTAATTAACAAAAGACCTATGTATTTCATTTTTACTACAGCCTAATTTTAAAATGCTAATCTTACAGCCTACAAAAACTTTAAAGCTGATGCTATGTTGTGTATTACTAAAGTCTTAACCTATTTCAAACAAAAAACTAGCCTAAACAGTTCTGTATTAATTAACTGTAACTGTGTAGTTTTCTGCAGTATAACCAGAATATTGAAAACTTTTAAAGAGCTATAGGCATAATATTTCTGATATATATTTTATGTAACTAAACAAGAACATTTTTATGTTGCCATGTGGCTTGGTTAACATGTAGAAACATTCTTATGCAACATGATACATGTTGTATTAACTCTTACAATCTTTAAGTAGCAATTTGTCACCTTGTGCTACAAATTTTAGAACAGCTAACTCAAAAAGAACTATCTGATTTATGCTTATTTAATTAGCTGCAAGTTTTCTAAAAAAGGATTGTTATTTGTTTTATGCAGTTACACTGGTTCAACTTCAGGGGATAATTAACCCATACAATGCCATAAGCTACACCACAGCTACGCCTTACTGAAAAGGCCTACCTTTCAACAGGACTTTAAATAAAATAAAATTCTTGCATCTACAGTGTTCTAGTTATAGACAGAGATTAATTTGAAATATCAATGATCTGCAGTTGATTTTTGTGTTAAATATTAAACAGGCTGTATTTTGAAAAAGTAATTTTGTGTATGAATACTATATAGGATATGTTTGGTATTTAATAATTGGGCGGTGCAGCTATAGCAATATTTCGGACCATAGCCCCTCAGGGCTGTACACACTAGAAATTCTTATATTTTTATATATATATAGAGAGACGTCTCATAATCATTTATTTATATTTATTTTATTTACTTTTAGCTTTAAAGTTGGCCAACGACATATGTTTGTTAATTTCCTAATCAAATCCATGGTATGTCATGTTATTTTGTAATTTTGTCTAACCTTTTGTATCAAATCTGTAATCTTTATTAAAGGGGAGGGTTTTGATTTTTGATTTTTGGGGAGGGGATTTCAAATTTAAATAAATATATATGTATTTCCTTTTTTTAATCTATTTTTTTTGTATTAAGGGCGTATAATTTATCTAAACTTTATCTAAGGGCGCATAAAATTTAACTTAACTTTTATTAATAAACCAAAAATGCATTCTAGTTCTATGGTTTATTTAGTTAACCTTTAGGTACCTTATACTTTGTGAGTAAACAGCTGAAACATTCATACCTTTGGTGACATTTAAATTTTTAAAGGTAAGTTTTGAACAGTACCAATCTATGTGGCCCAGTATTGCTTCCGTTCCCCATTTAATCCTTCGTAAGATTGGTACATGTTTTCTGGTATCAGTTCGCGTGGTTACTTTCCTTTTAGAGTTTGTTCAGCTGTCCGGTTGTCAGATAGGCCTAAATTTAATTTTGCTTTTGGTCACACTCTGTGATTATAGTTGTTTATCTAGTTTAATATTTTGTTTGGCGGTAACTCAATGGTCCTTGTTCTTGTTTCCTATCGATATTTCCTTCATCCGTCACACCTTTCTCATACCACGACATATTTCATAAACCTGTCTTTTTTGATGAAACTTTAAAAAAATTTTTCTTTTTTTTTTCTTTTTTTTATATACGATTTTAGATATATCCAAGCAGAGACAAATAAAAAACAAAAAATTACAAAAAACTATAAAATCCAAAAAAATTAATAAAATTTCATAAAATCCAAAAATAGATAGAAACTTAATAAAATTAAAAAAAAAATGTTTACAAAATTTCTCTCTGTTTGTATCTGTCTTTAATTCTTTTCATTTTTTTTTATTTATATACACATAGTTTTTTTTTCTCTCTCTCTCTTTTCCAAATTATCACCTGGCTTTTTTTATTAAATTAAATAAACATGTCGGACTTACAACAAATAATCGATTATCTTAGGAAGCCAGAACTTTCTTTTGAGGTAATGGTGCGAGGAGGCGGTGTTGGCACTGTAAGGACTATGCGACCTAGTTTGCGAGGCCTACTTCAGGCGGGTTCTGAGCCTTGTGCTAATAAGATTACTGTTGATAATATTGAGGAGCAGTTAGACCTTGCTCAGGAATCTCTTGACGATTTACATGATAAATATTCTGATTTAAACTCCACTCAAAATTTAGAATTAGTTCGTTTCAATACAAGGCTCGAACTGTTTGAAGCTAGGCTGAGCCTATTAATTACAGGTATCAATAACTTAAATTTAAATGCCACTGAACACAATGCAGAGTGTAATCGTATGTTGGCAGCTCTGCAAATGCTTAAGTTACATTTTCAGTCACTCTCTGCAGATAATTTAAATGCCTCCGTAGTTTCTACGCAGTCCGCAGCGCCGCACCAAATCAACGTGGCCACAGTTCCCACCATTCCGATCTTAAGGCAGCAGTCAAACGAAGGAAATTCGCTACACACAGGCTCTGTACCTGCTCCCGTCATTTTGGCACAGGAGTCCACTCCTGAAATAGTCTATGGCAAGTTCAGCCATCCCGCTGAAAAGTTAATAGCAACCTTGCCCGTAACAGACGGCTTCGACTTAGAGAAGCTAATTAAATTTATCAAAATTGCCTTGTCTTTATGTAGAATTTATCCGGACATTAAAAGAAACATTTTAAGCATTCTTATGCCCTACGCGAAGGAACCGTTAAGCTCGTGCTTATCTAAACATACAACGTTTCGCGCTTTCCATAGAGAAGCTCTAAATAGTTTTATTCCTGCTAAACGTCGGAACACTTTGGAGCAGGATCTCTTCTTTAGACCTCAAGGTTTGGGAGAGACTCTGCATCATTTTGTCTCCGACATCAAGGAAGCAGCGCAGGTGCTTCTTGTAGACAAAAATGAAGTTGAAATTACCCAAGTTATTGTGGATGCTCTCTCGCCGGAAGTGCGAAACTGTTTGGTTTTTGCGAAGAGGCCTGTCAACTTTAACGACTTGGACACCATCTGTGCCCAAGTCAACAATACTTTATACACTGACCAAGAAAGATTGTCAGCTGAAAAAGGTTTCTCTAGGTCGGAACCCGAGTTTAGACCCATAAGGTCAACCCTTTTTGCTATAATTGTGGCCGAAGAGGTCATACAAGCCCGCAGTGTAGGCAGCATCCAAATCGTAGAGCTCATTTTCAACACAATTTTTCTTCTCATCCAAAAAACGACTCGAGGGGCGGAAATTAGTCGTTTTTCCAATCAAAGCTCCTACAGTAAGAAACGACTATAGTCATATCAAATTTTACCAATCTTTTTTTAAACCTCCATACTTAAATAAAACTATACCACGCAAGACACCTCTTTTAAATAAGTCCGTTCTCTTTCATACTAAACCTGGGGTAATACACAATCAGTATAGGTCCAAATTACATCCTAAACATGAGAGTAATCTCTCAACACCCACTAAATCTTGTCACTTTTCAAATTTTAAACAGGGATTAGTTGCACCCTTTTACTTAAGGCCCACGTGCCTCAACTGTAGAACAACTGGTCACTATAACTGGGAGTGCCCTTCTTTCAAAAAATGTAAAAATAAGATCAATGGTTTTTCTCCCTTAGCTAATAATTCTCTCACGAGAAAAACATATAAGTCTTTAAAATCTAAAGGTTTGAGCAACAAGATTCTACCTCTTGTTGAAGTCCATTTTAAAAATTTTAAGACTAACGCCTTGTTAGACTCTGGCTCAGTCAGGAGCATCATGTCTTCTGATATTTTTAAACATTTAAAATCTTTAAATGTAATTAAAGAAATTCAAGAGGTAAAATCGGAGTGCCTCACCGCAAACGGAGAAAAGCTAGGGATCAATCTAGCTTGTAAAGTCCATATTAAAATACAGCACTGCAGCTGGAATTTTGAAATTTTAGTGGCGCCTCAGCTGTCGTGTCCTCTCATCCTAGGGTCCGATTTCTTTCTAAAAAGTCGACTCATTTTGGATCTTTTCCAAGGCACCTCCACTTTTAAATTTTATAAGGCTAAACCCTTTCAGTTGGTAAATTTTCAAAAAAGGTCACCTCCTACAGTTACTTTATCCTCTGCTACTCAGGTCACCGAAAACCCACTGAGTCACCTTGATGACAAATGTCAAAAGGAGATTTCAGGACTTATAAAAAATTTCCCTGATGTCCTTACCACTGAATTAGGACTCACCGACCTAATTAAATATGAAATAGTGCTGAAAGACAATATAACGGTGAAAAGCCAGCCCTATCAATTGGCCCCTCCGAAAATGCAATTTTTGAGGGAGCACATCAAGGACCTCGTTGAAAAAGGAGTAGTAGAGAAAAGCATTTCCAATTATTCTTCTCCAGCGTTTCTTGTTCAACATCCTGAAAAGAAACCCCGAATGGTCATCGATTATCGAAAACTAAATCAACATATCGTAATCGAAGCCGTACCCCTTCCTAATCTGCACCAGTGCTTCAATTGGTTTGTGGGAGCCAAGTTTTTCACTGTGTTTGACCTCAATTCAGCCTACCATCAGATTCCACTCACCGAGAGTTCTAAACATCTCACCAGTTTTTGTACCCCTTGGATGCTCTACCAGTTTACACGAGTCCCATTTGGACTCTGTACTGGCGCTCAAGTTCTAACTCGACTTCTAGACCAAGTTTTCTCAGACATCAAATTTAAATTCGTTTTCAATTATCTCGATGATTTAGTCATCTATTCTGAGACTTGGGATGAGCACATCAAACATCTGCGTGAAGTCCTATCTCGCTTGCGAAGAGCGAAACTTACGGTTAATCCCGATAAGGTTCGTTTTGCAGTAAGAGAGATAAGTTTCATTGGACATTTAGTTTCTGCTAGAGGCGTGCAAATCGACCCAGAAAGAACCAAGGCCATCAGAACCTTTCCTAAACCCACCAATCCAAAAGCTGTGTCACGCTTTATTGGTATGGTCAATTTTTTTTCTAAGTTTATCCCAAACTTCGCTGAACACGCCGCTCCTCTGAATCTGCTCCGGCGGAAAGGACAAAA
>JAGFPH010006469.1:56878-78693 GCA_018207615.1 Philaenus spumarius | reverse complement strand
ACTTATTTAATCGAATAAAAACCAGTGTTGAGGTGACCAAACTTTTATATTCTGGGTTACTAGCATATTTTAATCATTGTAAACTTTCTACCTGTTCTGAATCACTCATCCGTTTATGCATTCTAAATACAAAAGACATTGGTTAGTGAACAGAACACATTGGGCCTTCCTACAATAAATGGTCTAATGACAAACATTTGTTTTCAATTTTTACTTTGTTTAGAACCTGTTTTACTCTTAAGGCTCTACATGGAATAAATCACGTTTTTAAACATCCGTTGTGATGAACCTGTATTGAAGAAGAGGCACATAAATAGTTGTACTGTCATCATTTAATGCCCAACAATTAATTATCTTTCTTATAGTATTTCCTTTTAAAGATTACGCCTCTATTTAACGGTCATTTTCGTATTTTTTGTTTGCCATCTAGAATTTATTTTATTTTGTAAAAGGAAACGTAGTTGTGATACCTTATTTTCCACTGCAATTAAAGGAGACATTTTATTGTGAAAAGCAATTTTGATTATCTTCTACCGTTAACATTTTGTATTTCCTTCCAAAATGACTATACAATTAGTCAATGACTAAGTTGCCATTCATTATTCATCTCATCGACATTATGGCAATAAAAAGTGTTGAAAAATTTGTGATTGCCAAATGCCTTTCTATTACTGGTTTCATTAACACGAGTGATAAACATGTTAACACCTAGAGTCTTACACCTAGGCAAGGTGTTTCCCAAGAAAATCGTTTTACCAGGAATAAACAATTTTCAACTCTTGGTTGTTGAATTCATTATTTGGTTGCACAGTTTTATTAATTGCATCAAGCTGACGAAAATTGTTTAAATAACACGAATAACAGTATAAATTTGCTGAAGATCGAGAAAAAAAACTGTATGCATAATTTTAATGGTGGAGCAGACATTGTTTATTATATTGTTCAAAGTTGAACTTATAATCAAAATATCACTTGTCTTTATTCATTAGAAAAAGTTATTTTATTTTTATTCATTACTTTTTGGAGATACGAAGTTGTTATGCCTAAACATAGAATCAACTTTCTCAAGCACGCAGATTAAAATCGTTTAAACAAATATAACAAGAGCAGGCTATTATATTAAAGTATTACTATGTTAATACTGGATTTCATTGCCTAGGAACATATACTCATAACAGTTCGTTTTATCATGATTTAAGTATTTTTCTTCATTAACTTACTATTTTAGTTTTAAAACACTTTTACACGCTGAACCAACAAGGTTTCTGAAAATATGTAAAAACTTTCTGTATAACCTGTCTCAAATGAGGTATGCAAACGCATGCAAATTATACTGGGTCTAATTCTTTGGTTAGGTTTTTATTCAGGGCAGGACTAAGTAATGCTAGTTCTGATTAACCGTTAGTATACTATTATAACCAATAGATACTTAACACTTATAAGTGTTAAGTATTCATTGTTATAACTCAGGTTTTATTATAGACCTTCAAAATGATTTAGACATTTACTACGTTACATTTACAATTGCAGTTGTCGTGAGAAGCTCCCTCTACCTACTCGTCAAATTATATGGTGAATTATGTATTTCCCATGCACTATTCAATGCAGTAATTTAAACCAATCAAAAAATGTAAATAAATGTAACCCAACTTTACACTTAACTTGCAGTGAAAAATATACAATAACTAATTTGTTTAACACTACAAAAATCATAGTCTAACAAAAACAAAACAAGTCATAGAATATGCATTGGATTTAATGACTAGTAAATAGCAACTACTGTATTAAATAAATTGAAGTTAACGTTAAGCTGTCTGACTGTGCCATATATTGTCTGTTTGCTTTTTAAAATACACAATGATCAAAATAAGTTTAGGCGATGTAACCGCTCAGGGGTTTCGGCTTGATAAAAAAAAACTATAAAAAAGAGGGTATGTTTGTTAATACTTCGTTCTCAACGGAACAAATCTAACAATTTCGGATCGTAGTATGCAAACCGTATGCATAACCCGTAGATATATCACTAAAATTGTATACAATTAAAAACTTTCTTTGTTAACAATTCATTTTTAAATAAGAAATTATTAACAAGTTCCTCTGTTTTAACTCAATACATGTATTTAATACGTACAACGAGTACGGGTCATCAGACATCATTAAACATTGGGTACTTGATTTGCGTTGGGTTATGACCAAGAGTCTGGCTGTCATTTAGAAATGTTGCGGACTCTTAGTCTGCTATGGACGGGGACAGTTTGATATGGGTATGGCATTTAGCTTCGCACTGGTTAAAAGACCAAAAACCAACACTCTGAACGTAATTTAATTCTATAGTAGGCCTTACTTATATCATTATAATTCCAAAGATGCCATATAACACATTTGTTAGATTATTTTATTATATAAAGCTTTTTTATACTCATTACTCTTATTGCTTCAAATTCTATATTTGATTACTGTATTTCGTATAATAACTAGTACCTAATCTATTGCATTTACCACATGTTTACAAACTGGGAACATACTGTGACTAAAGACTGTATTTTTTTAGGGTCGCATTTCAGTTTTACAAAACAACGATATTCTAATAATATTGAATAACTAATAATATAGCATACTTTATGAAGTTATAAGGTTTTAGTAAATGGGTGAGTATTTAGTGTTAAATTATACGACTTTTAAGGAATTATTAACTAATTGAAGCAGCTAGAGAGGTACAAGCGTAACAGAAAGACAATTTTATTAGTCCAGTTGTTAATCAGAAAAGGACCAGACTTTACGAAATTGTTTGTGGTCGTCCTATCATTGGAGTGTACCCGGACTCTCTGCCTTACAATCATTTTGTAAACTTAAGTTATTGTTTTACTATACTAAGTCCATGCTTGTTAGTGTAGTAAAGTTTTGTAATTAATTTTGTTTCCAACAAAATCAATATAAAAATATTAAAAAAACTAGACAAATGAAATACATAATTCATATTCTTAAATGTAACTTCAAAAAAATATTTTAGTGTATATTGTAATTAATTTACATGCATTTTAACTTTCCCTAAAACACTTAATTTAGGTCTACAAAATTTTAGTCTGAATTTTGTAAATAGTTCCATAAAATCAATAAACACAGGCAAAATAACAGCATGTGTATAAAGGCCAGGGGTGGCTTATATAGTTACTACCGTACTTGATAAAGCAACTTACTAAACGTGGCACACCTATAATGCTGCACCTGAAAAAAGTACGTTTTGAAGAAACTATAAACTTTTCCTCATCTTAGTAGGACGGCCCACTTGGAGTCAGAAGAAAATCTTAAATGAAATCAAAGATTAAGCTGCACATCAAATTAAAAGTTTCTGTTAGTAGAAATCAATATCACAAATCCGACCTCAGACAACTGAGTCGGAAATGGCAGACAGTCAAAGTTTGTATAACTTGCAATTAGCTAAATTGTATAAAGTCCCGGGACCGTTTAATAATTGTTTAACAGGCAACATGAGAGCAACGTGATAAAATAGTTTTTGGTGCCCAGTAACAATGCGCCAAGTTTTGTATCTTCTTATGTAATTGTTAAACAATTTTTAAGCCGTCACAAAAACTTTATACTCAGCCAGTATAGTAAAGTCAAGCGAAAATTCCCGTCTTGTTTTGATCAAGCAGAAGTGGCTAAAATTTGCACGTAATTAGGCTACTTAGTAGCTTTAAGTGTGAGCATTTTCATCCTTTGCTCCTGTCGGGATTGCTCAGGGAACTTGCGATTACGTGCTACGTCTAGACTGTCTAGTCGCTTCCAGTGTGATAAAAAAAACCTAAATACAAATTATAAAATAAATAAATTATTGTATTACTAAAAAAACTTTAAGAACAAAGTACTAGGGGATACGTTCTGTTCAAATATTATTACTTTGAAGTAGGGTTTCATAGATTCGAGTTTTTTTTAATTAAGGGTCTGCTGTAGTGACGGCCATCTTGGATTTTTATCCCATAAGATCAATGTTAAATTTTAAACCATTTATTTCGTTTATTTTGTATCATCAAATTGTTTGCGCAAGGTCTCATTTTAAGCACAATTATAATTCGCATCCGTTTTGCATTTTAGATTTTTTAAATGCTTTTCTTTTGTTATGTAATTGACATTTTGTTAGTACAAAGTTTGATTTTTTTTCCTTATACAATAAAAAATTAATAATGAAAAGTAATTTGCAAGCCGGATCCGAAATGTTATAAAGAATATTCAGTTTTTTCAGCACTCAATTACAAAAGATGGATTTATAAAATGGTTTGAAATGAGGCAATGTCAAAGCGCTCAGCTGCAAGAACTTGCACTGTTTGGATACGGTTATAGAGAGAAGAGCTTGCGTTTCCGGTTGCTTTCTCGATTACTGGAGCAGACCCTTAACCTATAGATCCTTTTGTCATACTCTGCAATCAATAGTTTATGTAATTTTGATTTATATTAAAAATGTTTGGCTTATAACCAGATATCATTTAGTAGTCAAGTATTACAAATCGTTTTAAATCTAAAAATATCAAAATACAATTGTCTTTACATGAGCCTTATATTTCCTTTGAATGTGTGTTACATATACCTATATCAAATAGTACCTACAATGAGTCCGCGTGCGAGAGCGAAGGTCTGCTAATCCATTATTTGTCACGCGGGAAGGAATGGACTGAAATGTAAAATTAGGAAATGTTGCAAAACCATATTGTAGACAAGTTTCCAACGCCGACGGTTTGAATGATGTCTTTAGGAATGACTATAACAATAGATTTATTTACGATGGCTACCTGGCCTCCAGCACCCTAACCATAAAATTACAAAAAAGATTACATTTGGGGCTATATGTTTTGAAGAACATTTTTGCCCTATTCCGTATTAAAATATTTATTTGTTTACTCAATTATCAAGACCTCAAGAAATAGTTTTACTAATAAATATATCCAAGTTTCATCTTATTGTCTGTGAAACATATATCACTGTATTCATTGCATATATGCTACTTTAGCAAAATTTGTGTAGGTATTGAAATATCCTTTTTTTAATTAATTGTTTAAATATAATGAAAAATCCAAATTTGTTTATCACATTAGTCGTTTGAATTAAAAACCCATGCAGATGGCCTACTAAAAAGGAATTTTACAATAATTCACACAATTTTAAATTACAATTATTGTGTCATTATTAAGTAAGCTTGAATTGCTTTGTATCTACCTTATTTCGTATGTAGATGGAACCATGTTAGAAAAATTGTGCATTAACTAAAAATTTATATAAAGTTATTAATATGTCTACACATAGTATTATCTCATCTAATATTGGGTAACAAATTTTAAAGCTACATTGATTGAATCTTTAACATACAGCCACAATAATAAAATATTATTAAATTTAAAAAAGATTAAAGACTTGATTCACCTTGCTGTTGATTATAATTAAAGTAGCCTACAATTTACTAAAGAAATTAGAAATATTGAAATATAATTCAAGAGCAATGATAATACATTTTGTCAAAATTTGCTACATTTTTATGAACTTTTTAAAATTATTTCTAGGAGTTTGATTCTTATTTGATATTATTGATTTAAATATGTACGTTTACTTATGTACGCGTTTGGAAGTTATACTTCTTTGGTGTGATTAAATTAGTACATTTTATTGTTGTTAAAAATTTTTGAAAAAAATGTATTGTCAATAAATTACATATTCAAATTTTATGGAAAAGAGAGTACATAACTTCAATATTTAGAAGTGACCGTCTAAACAATTGCCGCTGAGGGAATGCAAAGTAAATTTATGTTTTTCTTAATAATGTAATAATTTATTTATTTTATAATTTTTAGTTATACGTTTTTGTTATCACACTGAAGGCGACTAGGCAGTCTAGACTAGGTTTATCATTTGATTGTAGGTGAAGCATATAATGTTACTTGCAAAAATTTTGTAATCCAATGAAACATAGATTTTTAATGGTATATACATATTGTTTTAAACACTAATCAAACAATTCACATTTCTGTCATCACATTATTCGTTTGAATTAAAAAGCCCATGCAAAAAGCCTACTTATAATATTTTACCCAAATTAATATTACATTATTGTGCCATCATTATGTAAGTTTGAAGTAATTTTGATCTACCTAATTTCGTATGTAGATGAAACTATGTTACAAATAGTATGGAATAACTAATTGTGTCAAATTATTAATATGCCTACACATAGTATTATCTCAATTAATATTGAGTAAGAAATGCTGGGTAACATTGGTTGAATCTCCAAGATATGCCTACCACCCTAATAATAAAATATTATTAAATTGAAAAATAATAAAGACTTAATTTGCGTGGTCGTTAATTATACTTAAAGTAGCTTACAATTTACTAAAGAAATAAGATGTATTGGAAGTTAATTATAAAGCGGTAGCACAGATAATACATTTTGTCAAGATTTACAACATTTTTATGAAAGTATTAATATTATTTATAATCGTTGGATATTATTTATATACTTTGAATGTGTTTTAGAAATGTATTAATTCTAAAATATAATGATTTGTTAACATCTTAAAAACTAAAAATTACTATTAACATTTAAGTAAATATTTTAGATCTGAATATTGGTCCACTTTGTCTAAATAAATGTTGATAAACACAAGACAAGGACAAAACAAAACATTTATTTTCTAGTTCAGTTATTAATTTTGAATATTCTACCGTAGGAACCCATACAATGTTTTTGAATTAATGTTTCAATATTGGATTTAAACGGTTGTAGATTCTAATCCGGATATTGAAATTAGTATTTTATGAGTATGAATCCACACCCAATTTTCTTTCGACCTACAAAGTGAGTTCCTTAGGCAGAAAGGTTATTCCACTGCAGCTACCGGATGGGTCCTCTGAAATGTTTAGTAATCTTTCTTTGAAATGGCATGCTCACAATTAGTATAATAAATAATACATATTTAGTATAATTCGGCTGTAAAACAATAAACAAATACATTTTTAAGTTCATCGAAACAGCTTAGGACATTTCTCTTTGAAATCGCAAACTATTACAAACCATTATTAATTATTGAAATCACAAGTACCTATTACAATATTTATGTTTTGATAAGTTTAGGGCTGGCTATGAACAATGACGTATAATTAATTTGTAAAACAAATCACTAAGTAACCGTTTGGAGCACGGAAACAATTTAATACTTGTTTTATATCTCACTGTCACAAGTATACACTACTATATTGTTGTAATTTTAGGGCTTAGTATGTGACATGACATATATTTTGGTAAAATAATATTCTAAGTAACAGTTTGATCCACAGAAACAGTTTAAGACTTTTTATTTTTAAATCGCATAGTCACATTATAGTAATTCATCACATAGTAATAAAACACTATATTGTGTAATATCAGGGCTGGGTAAGTAACATGATTTACATTTTGTTAGTAACACAATACAATAAGTAATTAATTAATTGTTAGGTCTACGGACAAAATGGGAGCGTTTACTTATGTACGCGCGTTAGAAATTATAGCCTACTTCCTTCGTGTGATTAATTAAATAAAATTTATTGAAGGAAAAATAATATTGTCAATCAATTACATATATAAATTTTATGGATAAGATTGACATCACATCAATATTTTAGAAGTGATCATCCAAACAATGACGATTGTGGGAATACAAATGAAACTATAAACAGCGTGAATGAACACATTTTTCTATTGTGACTGGTACCCTCCACCTTTAACACTAAATAATAATAATACTAATAAAGTAATATAATGTAATAGAATAGATTAGGCAGAGATGCAGGCTGATGATATTGCTGAGATCGAGGTTTAGAGTAAAGTAAGTGGGCGCTAGTTAGAAGCACCAAGAGATTCAACAGTCTATTTAGGAACAACGGCGTCCGCGAGTAGACTCTTAAAGTGGGGGGGGGGGGGGTTGATAATCTTAAAGAATATCGAATCTTGCTTTGCGTTTAGTATTAAGTTTTGTATATCGAGCCAGCACAGAAATGAGTTATTATGCTTTAAATAAACGTATGAAGTAAAACAACTGTATACCCCTTATTGAAATACCTTTCTTCGCCATTCTGACAACGCATGTATGCACCCTAGAGAGCCGACGGCACACCTAAAAAGGGAGACACGTCATCGCTTAGACACCGTAGTCGTGAATGAGAGAGGGCCGCGCCACACTATTATTACTGTTTCATAAACGTTTGTATCTTTCAAGTTTGAAAATAACACTACTGGTTTTTTTAAACATTTTAGGCGAAATAAAACATTTGTTTTAATAGCAACATTACAAAAAAAACATCTTTTATATTATTTTGAGAATATCTTGAAAACTACATAACTTAAAATTCATAATAAATTATACCGATATTGTAATTTCCAACTGTTGGCCCAAGTTTGTGACTTTTAAGTGCTACGACCCATTAAGTTTAAAAATCGGGTATCTCGTACAAAATACATATAAAACGATACTCCACAAGGTATTTCAAAATCGTGATCCCAAATAGCTACGTGTGACGAGCAGGTCTATAGTTATAAATTAGATTACAGTAAATTAACTTTATTATCTATGACTATGAGTGTAGACTTCATTGGTATGTTCTGAATTGCTAGTTGACGTGTGAATCCAAGCCTCGGTTGCTAAAGACAAAGAGCTGCCTGGGACCGCAAATCTTATTAAGCAAAATTAAGCAAATCTTAATAATTGTAGAACAAATGAGTTAGTTGTTGAATAAATTGGTAATTTAAAGAATTGTGTTTCGGTTTAATAAATAATACCGCCGCCCCACCGCCTCCTTACATACGATCCTTTATCTATAAAAAATTTTTTTTTAGCCAAAACATATAAAACGATAATGTAATAGGTATCATTAAGCGCTATGAACATTTTACTGTCAAAATCATTCTTCCCGTACCCAAAAACATATAAAACGATACTGTACCCTACAAGGTACTTTCAAAATGTAATCTCAAAGTTGTGACAGAAAGTTGTATTCTCTTTCGCGCTACGACAGTTTATTTATCAAAATCTGATTTCTCGTACCTAAATACATAATAAACCATACCCGACACAATAATTTCAAAATGTTTACCTAAAATGGTGCCCCTAAAGCGCTAAGACTCTTTAATAGCTAAAATCTGGTTTATCGTACCCAGAAACATATAAAAAGATACCCAAAAATAAAAACCCCGAAGCGCTACGACCCTTTCTCTGTCACAATCAAGTTTTTCATATCCAAAAACATATACAACAATATCCTACATGGCATTTAAAAATTTTGATTCCAAAATCGTGACCCTGTATGGCTACGACAATTTCCCTATCGCGTACACAAAAACACGTTAAACGATACCACACAAGGTATTTTCAAAACTTTAGCTCAAATTTGTGATCTTTTCCTCTACGACTATTTCTTTATCAAAATCCAATCTGATTTCTGGTACCAAAATACCCACTAAACCATACAGGACACGATATTTTCAAAATGTTGACATAAAATAGTGACCCCAAAGCGCTACGACTCATTAACTGTCAAAATCTGGTTTATCGTACCCAAAAACATATAAAACGATATTTCACTCTTTATTTTCAAAATTTCGACTCCAAAATCGAGACCCTTAAGCGCAACGACCCTTTAACTGTCAAAATCGGGTTTCCCGTACCAAAAATCTTATAAAACGACACCTCACATGATATTTTCTTTCTTTACTCCGTTGGTAGCCCATTTCTCTATACCTGTGCGCATATTTATTTTAAATTTTGATACACCTAATGTCCGAGCATCATACAAATGCACTTTCATTATATTTTTAAAACGTTACTCTAAGTAACTGCTTAATTAACGGAAACAATGTAAAAAATATTTCGAAATCTAATAGTCACAGGTAATACAATACTATATTGTAGTAATTTATACTGTTTTTTGTAGTAATAAATACCATGACGTATTTTTAAACTTTAAACAATACACTAAGTAAATCCAAACAGTTTAACACCTTTTTCTTTGAAATCGCATAGTCAGAAATTGTAATTTAAGAGCTGGGATTGTATATTACTTTGACCAACTTGAGTAAGATTTCTAAAGATATAATATATAGTAGAGCCGTATATAAATAATATACTTTTCTAAGGTGTCTTAAGTTGGTTTTGTCCAACTTAAGACGCCTTGAACAACTAGAGGTTTCTGAGTCACATGAGTTGTAATATTTTCCGTGCCAGATCAACTTCGATCTCAGAAATAGAACTATGTATATATAAAAGATTGCCACTAGTTTAAAATAAGCTTCCACTAAAACTTTTGATAAATTATGTAAAAATCGTTAACAAACCGCTGAAATTACAACATTTTGTTTGACACAAGTTAACACATATACATTCTTCAAACTTGGGAAGTATTGAATAGATTTTGATCAAAATTAGGCTAAATCCTTCCTGGGTGTCATACCTAGTTTTCATAAAAAATAAGAAAATATATAACTGGTTCTAAATTTTTATAAATTAATAGGCAGACAGAGATAAGTTTTATTGTTTATGGTATAGAGTATAGAAAATGTTATTTTTAAATTAAGAACACTTTATATGATTTATTATTCCAACGGCCACAGTATAAATTATGGGATTACTTCAGAAGGAAATTCTAATAAACAGCACAATAAAGAATTATTTGCCTTACAAAAAGTGCAGTAAGAATGATTTTAAAATTAAAGCATAGAGAGTCAAGCAGGTGCAACGTAAGTGTATATTTGAAAAACTTAACAGCACTTACATCATTAAAGCTAAATCATACTGTGTTTCTTATCAAAAAACAATGACTTTCATTCTAACGCCCCAAGAAGAAAGGGAGATATTTGAGGTTACAGCATTTATTGAACTTCTATAAAATACCCTGCAAAGCCAGTTAAAGGTCTAATAAACTTATATAGCAACAAAAGATCATTGTAATGGTTATCCAGCAACAGGCCACACTGGTTTCCTTGTAAAAGGTTCATTTTATCTGCGCAGGCGCATTATGATTTGCACAAATTGAATACAACAAAACTGATCACAAATAAAATAAATTCAACACTATTTATTTCTAATCGGATTAAGACCATTTTCATTTAATTCGCATTCTTACAACATTACAATAAATTATTATTGTGAGTTCAGGGCTGGGATTGTACCATGATGTAAATTTTTTTTAAAAAGTTATACTAAGTAAGATTTCGTTCTACGGAAACAGTTTAAGACCATTTATTTTATTTTAATTAACTTTTTTACAACAATACAATAATTTATTATTGTGAGTTCAGGACTGGGTTTGTACAATTAATTGTGTACATTTGGTTTAAAACACTATACTAAGTAACTGTTCGTTCCACGGAAACAGTTTAAGACCATTTTATTTAATTTGGTTCAAAAAACTATTCTAATTAAGTGTTCGTTCCACAGTTTAAGACCATTTTATTGTAATTCTCTTTTTTACAAGAATACAATGAATTATTATTGTGAGTCCAGTTCTGGGTTTGTACAATTGTGTACATTTGGTTTAAAACACTATACTAAGTAATTGTTCGTTCCATAGACCAGTTGTAAGACCATTTAATTCACTTTTTCACAACAATACAACAAGATGAAAAGATATAACACTTTTTCGAGACTTCGGCTCGTGTTTTTTTGTTTTTTTTTTTTTATAACTGTCAAAATCGGTTTTCCTGTACCGAAAAACATGTAAAACGATACTCAACACTGTATTTTAAAATGTTTACCCAACAACGTTTACCCGACGCGCTACGTCTGTTTAACTGTAAAAATCTGTTTTCCCTTACCTAAAACATATAAAACAATACCCAACACTGTATTTTCAAAATATTGACTCCAAAAACGTGACCCCAACGAGCTACGACTCTTCACTGTCAAAATCGGTTTTAACGTACCCCAAATCATATAAAACGATACCCCACACAGAATTTTCAAAATTTTGACTCTAAAAACATGACCTCGACTCGCTACGACTTTTTAACTGTCAAAATCGGGTTTCCCGTGCCCAAAAACATATAAAACGTTACCCCACACTGTAGTTCAACATTTTGACAAAATATTTTCAAAATTTTGACCGAAAAACGTTACCCCGACGTGCTACGACTCACGCTAGAAAGCTCAAAAGATTGTCAACTCTCCGCAATAAAATTACGACGATTTTGGCACCAACAGAAGTTTTCTACGACGTCTGTGAGTGCTTATATCGTGTTAAACAGACGCACAACAATTATCGCATGATTTCAATATTTCGGCATTACAAAATTAATTATTCTTAAAATATTGAATTATTCCTTAATTAATTGTAAGATAATCTCCTAAATAAACTATTAAAACCTTAACCCTATAACTTTGTTACTTTAAACTTCAAGAAGTTTATTTCAGCAAGCTTATAAACGGTTATCTACTTTTACCGCCTTTAAAAAAACAACATTTGCAAAATAGGTTATGAAACAGCAATGCAACTAAGTGTAGTACATCAATTTCCCGTTAGGATTCATTTCCCCTCTTTTGAAACTAACTTTGCTAACAGAGAGTGGACAACGTAGGAATATAATACAAATTATACTTAGTAAGATAGAACTCCGGTGAATTATAAACTCTCACATAATGCCACTCCGGAGTTCCCTTTTGAACACTGGAGTGGCATCTTCATTCCGGAGTACTACTGTCCTTAAAATATACGACACTGGAATTGCACGTTAAGGGGTGATGTACATATATATATATATACATATATATATATATATATATATATACATATATATATATGAATTTTAATGACACCCCAAAACGTGTTCCGGGGACCATGATCGGTGCTCATTTGCTACTCCCGACCTTGGGTCTCACCATAAGGGCCACTGCAATAGCTCATTTTTCCTATGGAAATTCGCTAAAAATGTTAAATTCTGGCAATTTTCCCAATAGTTTCTCGTTGAGAGCTTTAATTCAAGTATAAGGTTGAGGGGGGTCCGAATACGGGAAGTGCCTAATAATTAATGTCAGTGAATCGGTGAAACCGGCTAGCTTTAAAAACGTTTTGCGGAGTTTCCTTTCTCGGATGAATAGTGGCTAATTGGATGATTGGATCTTAAATCTGATGAAAAATCGTTAGTCTGAAATTAAATTTTCTACAACTTTTGTATTTAAAATTTTTTGCTATCTTTTACCGTTTTCTTACAAAACACGCTCAAAGTGGGAAAATGAAGAAATTCAAAAAATCTGAAAAATCGTTCCCGCCCAAAAGGTGCTTCCAAAATTAAAAATTGTTAAATTCTGGTAATTTTCCCAAGAGTTTCTCGTCGAGAGCTTTAATTCAAGTATAAGGTTGAGGGGAGTCCGATTACGGGAAGTGCCTAATAATTAATGTCAATGAATCAGTGTTACCGTCTAGCTTTATATAAGTAGATGTAAAGATGTAGGCCTACACGTCGAATGATTTGCTTATAATAATTATAGTCAAATCAAATAAAGGATTATTCTTGAAAAAATGGAAACCGTTCTGAATCGAGCTGAAAACAATAAAATTTTAACCGACCCAAAATTTTCACCCGACTTTTGTAATTTTAGGATCGATCCTTCTACAATTCCTACAGTCGATTAGGGGTGAGCGACAATAAAAAGTAGGGGGGTGAAAAGTGGTAACTTTTTAATTAACCACCCAAAAAATATGTATCGTTGTCAAGCTGGAGAATATGAAAAAATAAGAAACTTTTACATTTAACTTATTTTGACATAACCTCAACAACTCAAGTTAAATAGACATTCATACATTTTTTGAAATTATATTTTCTCTCTCAAAAAGTATCTATTTTAAAACTATGAGAGGAAATGTTTTCCAAAACTTAACTAAGCTAAACCTTTTTCATAAAAATAATTCAATTAATTTTGCAATTTTTCAGTTTTTGAAAAAAATTTGATAAAATTAAAAACAATCGGGCTTGCAGGGTTTTCGCTGAAAAAAAGTTGATTTTGGGCTCATTCTTTTAGTCTATATGACAACTTTATGAAACAAATTTTAAATATTTGTTTCCAATTCCAAAATTCGAAAATACGTAAAAACTAAAATTTTAGATTTTGCAAAAACTCAAAATTTTCTATACAGTGCCTAATTACATTTTATAGATAAACATTGTATAAGTTCTTCATAATATTCTTGACAAATTTGTAGTGTCAGGACCTCAGAACATGTAATTCTATTCAATATTCTGTGGTCAGAACTCATTTTGTAGCTTTTCCAACACAAAAATAGCTATTTCCCTCAAAAACTTCAACACGACCATGGTTTAAAAAATTTAAAGTAGAAAATCCTCGAAAATACTGTTTAATAATTGAACTTTACAAAACATTATACTCGTAGATGATAAGGTCAATGCAAGGGTTAGGTTGGAAAAACGTTTCTAAAAAGCGGTTCTATGCTAGAAGCACGGTTGCATTTGAGAATGGTAGGCCTACCGTTACAGTAGTAATAATTCGGTATAAGTTAGTCTTGAACATTTTTGATGACTCTATATCTATTTATGGAGATCTACCGGGACGATTTTCGTGTGGTTTGTTTTAAATGAAAAAAGTTACCACTTGTATAAACAAATAATGAAATGTCATTTTTATTTCATCGTTATATTTAAAAGGGCACTTTTTGGTTTTAGGTTACGAGGCTATTAATTTCTATCAAAAGAGATATATTTTACACTAGATAAATTTTACCCTACAACTTTATTACTAACCAACCTGAAACAGCCAACCTTAGAAGGCTTTTTACTAAGTATATTATATTACATTCGACCGTAAAGTAATATTCCATATCCCTCTCAACTACGTTAATGCTTCATATAATTGTGAATAGTTAAAATTTTCCATAAACATTTTTAATGTGCAATATATAAACGATTTTTAATAGTTTTTATTACATTCAGCATCAAAGATTTTAAACGCCATTTTGAATTGGTTTGGTGGAAGTAGTTATTGTTTTGTAGTATGTCATAACCGTATTTAATTTGTTTGCATTTTTATTTTCATTTGTTTGACAATAGTACATAACTAAATTAATATTAAATCATTCAATATTCAATGAAATTTAATCTAAAGAAATATATTTCAGTCTGATTTTTAAAAAAACTTACCACTAGGCCGATTTTTGTTACAGAAACTCATGGATTTCAAAGGCCTTTAATTGTGTAGGTACCGTTACAAATTAGTGAAACGGGATGATGGAAGGCAGAAGGTTTGGTCTTGTGTAAATAATAGGTTTTCTAAAGGTATAGGCTATAACTGTCTTAAATGCTATTGATTTGCTGTAAAGTTATAAAATGAACATAAATACAACCTTTTATCATCTATACATTCATTTATATAAATTTAACCCATTCGTTTAACTTCGGAAACATTCGTACGTCTTTGTATAACATGTAAACATGTGCGATTATTAATTTCGTCACTATAAAGCCGGTTCTACACGATGCTACGAACACCTGCCAACGTTGGACGTTTGATGGTTCGTCACATCGTTTGGCCGTTGTTCAAACCTACGAGCGTCCAATGGCGAGCGTCGAACATTCGCATTTGACCATGTTCGGGCCGATGTCGGTATTTTTGCACCGAGTCAAAGGGATGCCTCCAACGTTTAAAGGAAAATGTTCGTTGGTTCGATTCAACGGCTACACGACTCGTTCATATGAAGCACTATTTACTCTCTATTTACACCAAAGACCCGTCTTGTTTATGTTTATCTCTGTGTTTAATTTTAATCAGTAATATTATACATTTAAATTTTCACAGGTAGCCTAAGTAGGCTACAATTTATATTTTTCATACTTGATACTAGTACCTAAGTTCCCGTGAAAAATCAGAAACAGATTATCGGTAATTAGATACTATACATTTAAAGAATATAATTTAAAAAATTTACTATTTTAAAAACAAATTTTATTTAGGCCTGCCTAAATATGATGTGGGGATTTTTAACCCGTTAAATGTGTACAATTAAAACATAGACTGTCATTCTCGTCCATTTTTGCAACTGGACCAACGTTTGAACCAAACTGTTTTCTTAAATATTGGATCAAACATTCGATTCACCGTGTAGCAGGAACATTCGCTGTACCATCTGTCGAACTTACTTGTCCCAAACGTTCGGTCCAACATTGGAGCGAGCGTTCGTAGCATCGTGTAGAACCGGCTTAATATGAATAACTTTTAAATCATTTGATCTATCAATATAAAATAAAAAGCCATTACAAGATAATATTTGTATATTTCTTTAAATTAATAACGTATATATAGATAACAAATTTTTACAAATAGGCCTACAGTTTTATAATCCTTATAACTGTACACATTTACCAAGTTAAAAATCCCCGTCAGCATAGTTAGGTAGGCCTAGATAAAGTCTGTTGCTTTTAAATAGTATTTTTATAAATTATTATGTATTTCTGATGTGTGTCTAATTAATCTGCCTGTGATTTTTCGCGGGGACTTACTAGTATATTATATATTAAACACGTTTATGGAAAACTTTAAATAATTCACATATTCAACTAGCAGTGATTAAATACGAAAGTCCGAAAAAAAAGTTGATCAGCTGGCATTTTAATAATGCATTGTTCAAACATGAAAAACTATTCCTACCAAATTTCACACTAAAGATAAAAGCCATTCGTTATAAACCTACTCAAACTTGATTTTAAGTTATTAAAATGGGATTAATCTATTTTTTAAGAATGAGGTAATTTCACAGCCCCGTAAGTATCACTTTATTTAAAAATGTATAGTGAAATCGATAACATTATTATTTACTTTCCTAATTAAAATAGTTTGTATTCTTATGTAGATAGCCTTCATTAAATAGATGTTAATGTACTATATCCTCTCAACGTTAATGAGGGAAAGCACAAATTATCCAACCTTTAAATACACTGAAGAAATGTAATAACCGTAATACATTACATGATATGTAATTTCATGTGACGAGACGAATGCTTTCAGGAAAGATACAATATCGTCGTGCTCCAGAATTAAAATAATCACATACATTCTTATAAAGTGAGCCATTTATAAAATTATAGCGTACATCACGGATATCCGTGTTAGATATGTTCAGAAGCGTTCTTTCCATATAACTTAGCGCGAGACCATAGATTGTCAAATGGTATTTAAAATTTGTCTTTATATTATGGTTAATAGATTACAGATTTAAGGCTAAACACATACATGACATTGTTTTGGGGCGATATTCTCTGTTCGGTATTCCTTCCGAAATCCTTTCAATACTTAATGAATATTTCACTATTTCGGCAGTTATGCAAGTACACACAGAAAGCAGCGGCTAGGTGACTCTTGAATGGGGAAAAGTGCTTTGGTAATACACGTCGCGGCCATAAATTGATTCTATAATACCATTTTTATATTTTCTAAAGAAAGAAAAATTGTCTTTTCTATAGGGTTTACACGCTTCCAACGTGAGCAGAGAAAGCACGGCATATTCAATAGACGGTTGCGACAGAGGTTGGAACTTGCAACTTTCAGAACGGAAAACTTAATGCATAATTTTTGTTTGCTCGCATATCCAAAGAACGGAACACAATAACACATTACTTAACTTAATGGTTTCTCAAAAAGTTCTTTTTTTCAGTTAAACAAGTTTTACACTTGAATTAAAACAATACAATGTGATGATCAGTGACTATTCGCCGAATAATGAATCCCAAAAATCTTAGTTTCGCTAACCTAAAGAAAAAGTTATTTATCAAAACTAGTCAATAAATATGTAAATGAAACTTGCATCTCGTAAATCACTTATGTTGTAATAGATAGCGATAGCGTATTATAATAAAAAGTGAAATCGTGTTCTCTAAAGTTAAATTCCTTTCTTTTAAAAATAGTTTTCCTTCTACTATTAGGCTAATACAAAATATACCGGTAACAGTTAACTGAATCGAAAATAATACACGTTTGCTAAAGTTGGGCCATCCATCCAATTGTGGATGTTCGAACCCGTTTGGAACATTCTGGGAGATTTTATAACAATCTGGAACATTCTACGACATTCTCGATCATGCTGGAACATTATGTCTGGAATATTTTAGAATATTCTGGGAATATTCTGAAAGCTTCTAGATCATTCAGGAACTTTCTGGCCATTCCAATTCTGGCAACTCGGCACTCAATTTTTAGCTGCTTCATCGACTTCCCATAAAAAGTCAATGGCTGCGGTGCACACTTTTGACACCCATTTTCTGAACCCAACCCCTGTAGTTCCAAATCGAAACCTTCATCATGGATGGGGGATGGAGGCCTACCATACCATACTGTATAAGTCCCATGCAGCTGAGGGGATGGTTGCGGAGTTGTAGCGTCCATGTATGGATAAACCACGCTTACATGTACTGTATTATATAATAATGATTAATGTCTTAAGAGTTTAAAGATAGAATCTTTATACCCGATAAAAAAATTACACATGATGTTATTTAGCTTCCAAGAATGCAATTATTATAATAATGGGTAATTAATTACCTTATTTTAACCGTCGAATACTCTAAAATATATCCTTTCTGGATTACCGGTTTCGGTGGTTCATCATCAGATCAACCTCAAAAATTATTCATTCCACTGTTGTGGAACATGTCGTAATAAACTATACACAATTAACATAAAACATAAACAAAAACACAAACACTTTTAAATTTAAATATATACGCTGTTTGAAAAAACAACTTCACATATCACATGAGGACTTCTTTACACATGTCATGTCATGGAGGGCATGTGTACAACTGTCAACATTAAGCAACCCCAAACGCTTGTTTAAATAAATATTAACTCTATTAGAGTATAAATATAGTGTTATATTATACAGTCTTCAAAAAGTATTAGAGCGTCTTATTATTTCAGAAATAAAGGACACACGAAGGGAAATGTACATTCTCTGTGACAAAATGGTCTTTTATGAGTTTGAAAATTTGGTTGCTTCTCTTGGATCAGCCGTTTTGAATATAACTTTATTTTTAGAATAGGAATATTATGGTCATGGAATGCTTGATTGCAATTCAAAAAAATGCGAAGAAAATTTTGTAATAAATATTTTTGACTTTAATTTACGTATAAAGTAAATTATTGAATGGAATTAAGTAAATAATGCAATTAGGCCTAAGATATCATCAATGATATAGTAAAGATGATAAATCACGTAATGATGTGTGCTATTCATTAAAACACAATATGAATGAGATTTTGAATGTAATTAAATGCGAATATTTTCAAAACTGTTTGAGATACACAGTAGATGTGCAGTTATCAGCATTGATTTCCTCTTAAAGCCAATTGAAAATTTGACTCGAGCCCGTGTCAGGACCCTAAAAGACAGAAGGTTTGTTTACTTTATCTTGTTAGCGAATTTCCATAGGAGAGATGAGCTATTGCAGTGACTCTTATGGCGAGACATAAGGTCGGGGTGGTCAATGAGCACCGATCATGGTCCTCAGGACAAGTTTTGGGGTGTCATTCAAAATTGTATATACATTGAGTATTGACTGATAACTTATAGCAAAAACTACTTACATACAAATACGAAAATGTAAAGGTATATTTTTATGGGCAGATAGACTCACACTAAGAAATGATTTTGAAAAAAAATTATTTCAAAGCGTAAAAATAGAGAACAATAGAAAAACATCTGTTTGGATCGAAAGCTAACACATGTTTGTTTACATTTATTACAATATCAACCAACTTAGCAAATTTACTGTATAATCAGTTTACTATTCTTCACAACCAAAAGCTTTTTACGTTGGATTAACAAACTAAAAACAAAGAAACAAAAATCAAAGACAAATTTTACTGCATTATAATTATTAAATACAAATATCTGTTGTTTTGATAAATAAAACAACTAACTGATTTTCTGTCAAAAACTTAACACAATTTTAGTTTAGGCTAAGCATGAACCAAAACACGTTTATTTGCAACCAATTTGTCAATTTTAGAATCAGGTAATTATTTTGCACAATAATTGACAGTGTTTTCTTTAGATTAGATAAAAGCAAACAAAAGGCTTACTGTATTATAAGTCAAACATCTAGTGTTACATATTAATATTGTTTCCTTTAGTTGGTAATGTTGGTATTGGTAATAATTTAATGTCAACAATCAATACCAACCAAATCTGGATCGCAATCTCTCAGCTGATTGTATCTCGACACAGTGTTGATATCAAGTAGGCAGTTCTGTTGCCTATTAGACGCGATGTATTTTGCATTGTAGTGTTCAAGTGAGCACAAGCCAGAGATAATAATACCAAGAGCTATTTCAGTGGAGCTTCGGCACATTAAAAATTTAAACTTTAACATGGAATACGTTTCCTCATGTTAGTTATCCCAACATTGCACAAGCTTACTTTTACATATAGCCTATCATATATTGGACCTAGTTTTTCAAACAGTATGGCTACTAAGGGCTTCAATCAACGTAGACCTACTAATATAACTATAAGAAAAAAAAAAACTTCCTGACGTCAGGTAACCGTACGGTCCGTACGCCAATTACGCTTTTCAGAACGAACGTAAGTACATTTACAATATCAAACATGGTCCCATCGTTAGCTAAATTGATTTGCAAGCAAAAAAATAAAATACAGTCTAGTCTACTAGTTCAATAAACAAAATTTACGAAAAACTAGGTCTAGCCTGCATATAGGCTCATTTTTTTCAAATCTTGTATGACCTATTTCAATCGTAGCCTCAACTAGAAATACTTTTAGTCCATCAATTTCATTCTTAAACCTACAAATAGGTTTAACTTCAAGTCAATCAAATAGGTCTGATTATCTTATTTTATAATTTAAATTGATTTAATTTGCATTTTGCAAATAGGCCTAACTATGAACTATTGAAAGCTATTTTGTCTTATATATAACCTATAACTTTATGGTTATGATTTTATTTAGTGCTTTATACTGAATTATGCATACTTTATAATTTTATTTGTGATTGAATCCACTGTATTTCAATAATTTTGTAGCAATGGAATTTGCCTAATTGGTTAACTATTTTACTGCTATTCGCACAAGGTTTTGTATTATTTCACTACTTAGCTAATATTCGTAAATTGCCACCTACTCTCAGTTGTGTAAAAATATTATGAAAAAAAAAAACATGGAGACTAAATTAAAACAAGACCTTCAATGAATTGTAAGTTCTCGCCAGTTATATACTTAAAACATATCGACACGATAATACGACGAGTATTATGTGGTCAAAGCGGCTCAAGAGTTTGTTTCCTCGTGCTCCAACTGAGCAAAGTTCAATAAACCAACCTGTTGGTTCGTCTTCAATAGGCCTACCTCGAGTTAAATTACCTAAACTAAATTTACCTTGCTTTTCAGGCCAATTCAAAGAGTGGCCTAATTTCAAATATATGTTCGCTAATTTAATACACGAACATCCAACGCTTTCTGATATTGAAAAATTTCAATATCTTATCTCATCATGTACTAATGAAGCACTGCAACTTGTTAAATCTTTACCAATTGTGTCTTCAAATTATTTAATAATATGGCAAACACTTTTTGAGCGGATAACAATCCTCGTCTTATTGCTGGGCAAAATTTAAATCAAATATTGCAACTTAAGCCATTAAAAACTGAATCGGCATTTAAACTGCGTCAGTTCCTTGATTCTTTAACAGAAGGGCTCAAGGCTATTAAAAGTATTAAAATTTCGGTAGATTTCTATGACTTTAACAGAATAATCATATGACTTTGGAAAAGGTTAGATTCAC
>JAGFPH010006469.1:43552-56778 GCA_018207615.1 Philaenus spumarius | reverse complement strand
TTATTGTTTAGTATGTGTACTTCAGACAAGAGTAAGATGAAATTTGTGGCACTAATAGTTTTTGCACAATTGCAGTATAAAAATAATTAACTGGGTGTGCTTAAGACCACACGTTTGAAGTGATAACTTCTATGACTACGGGGATTTTTAACTCGGTAAATGTGTACAATTATAAGGATTATAAAACTGTAGGCCTATTTGTTCAAATTGTTTATTTATATCCGTTATTATATATTTAAAGAAAGGTAAAAATATTATCTTTTAGTTACCTTTTATTTCATATTGATAGATCAAATGATTTAGAAGTTGTTAATATTACAGTAAAGAAATTAATAATCAAATATGTTATACAAAGATGTACGAATGTTTGCGAAGTTAAACAGTAGGTATCCTTCTGTTTAAACGATAAAACAATATAAACGAATATATTGATGATCAAAGGTTAGTTTTATATACAGTTTATAACCCCAAAGCAAATCTTATAACGTGTAGAAGCCCATATAACTTATAGTTATAGAAGCCTACATTAGTTGTATAACTAATATATAAGAAAATTAACATCACAAGAAATTTTAATGGTTGAAGTTGTAAACATAACCCCAGAATATAATCTACGCTGGGTTTTGTTTAAGAATTACAGATGATGGGCGAAATCAGCTGTTATATTATATTAACTAATTCTTATGTGTTAATTTGATTGCTATGCTAATAAATGTAAATAATCTATATATATAAAAATGAATTGCTGTTCGTTAGTCTCGCTAAAACTCGAAAACGGCCGGACCGATTTGGCTATTTTTGGTCTTAAAATGTTTGTAGTAGTTCATAGAAGGTTTATACGTAAAGAAAAGTTTGAAAAGTTTCCCGAAAAAGTTTCAAATTTGGAAGAAACTGAACAACATTTATTGTATGAACTCAAAACCATAGCTCACAAAAACAGCTGTTCATATAAAAAGCTTATGTTTGTTTACATGTATTACCATAGCAACATTACTTAGCAAATTTATAATCACTTTAATACTCTTCAAAACCAACAGCTTTTTAAGGTTAGATTGAAAAACTATAAACAAACACAAATAAAAATGATTACAGAATTATAATTTAAATCAAACATTGGTTATTAAATATCTATATAGGCCTACTTAGAGATATGCTGCTTAAAATATTGTTTATATAAAATATATCATAACTATGAAGTTTTTAATACTTTTCAAAACATATTTTAGCTATCAATAATAATAATAACAAACAAATTATTTGACACCATGCATAACCATAAACATACACGAGTTTAAACATATTTTATTGAAAACTAAACAAACCATTTGAATTAAACTAAATGCCATTAAATTATAAATAAAACATAAGATATCTTTTTAGAAGGTTCCATCGGGGGTTGGCGTGCAGAGCACGCAGGGGTCTCCCCTAGTGTATTAATAATATTCCCTCTCCACGATCTGACTTGTGTCTAAACAAAAGCGTGACGCGAGATCTCGCGAGAAATCTGGCGTGACGCGAGATTTCGTAAACATAGCCAAGTCGAAAGTGCCCAACGGGCCAATAGAAGTTATCACTTCAAAATGTATTCCATTATCTTGCATAATGATGAGAAGAGAACTGCTGGCTGCGCGCAACAGGCTGCTCTTTTCGTCACTACCGCCTTCTGGCAAATTTACCATCGGCGTCGGCCGCAAATTTACGCGTTTCACACTATGTTCTGAAGCATTTTTACTATACTTTATCAACCTTATTAAAAAATCGCAGATATACGAATTGTAGATTTTAAGGTCTACTTTCAGAATCCGTTTGGTAAATTTAAAATGGGCCACTCAGGTTAATTAGGAAAATTATGTACGATAATGGCCTACATTATTTATACTGAAATTGTGCAAAAACTATTAATGCGACAAATTTCATCTTCTACCTGTTTGAAGAACACATGATTAAACAATCATTTTCTGAAAAATCTGCCCTTAATATTGTAAATTGACAAAGATATGAACTTTTAAAAAATAGTAATTTTTAAGCGTTTTTCCGACTTTTCTCATTGAAAAATGGTCCAATCAGAGTCTATAAAAAAAAATTGTAGGTTTTTTGGAAGTATCGTGATCCATTCATCATTTCTTATAAAATTAACGAAAAACCCAAAAAATCCTAATTTATTGTAATTTTTGTTTATACAAAAGCTCCTTGCCTGATAGATTTTGTTTTTACATGCCCTTGTGCTACCCTTAAATTCACTGTTGATGTCGCTTGCTGTTAAATTCAATAACAAAATTAGACTTCTTTTTTATTTATAGGCTGGGCTAAATGCGCTAAGACAATCGGCGCAATGGTACATATTTCACAGACAAGACCTATAGCTGTAGCCCATGAACAGTAAATCAAGTTTTCGTTATATCAAACGAAAATATAGAATTTACACCGAAATCCATATAAACATCACTGTACAAGTATATCGATTTATACTAGATAAATCGATTACAAAATATGCTTGCTCATTGGTTGAAAAAATGTCTAATCTTAAGGGTTTACAGAAAACTTCATAATATCTAAAAAAATCATAAGAGTGACGAATTATTGGAAGACAATGTTATAAAGTTCAAATCTTGACGAATCCAAAGGTGACCTTATATTCTTTCAAAACAAGTTTGCCTAACGATTATGAGCCTTAGAAAAGTGAAAAGTTTTGTGTCTTTTCTTTTTGTTTCTCGCGCGGCGTCATCTTTTTAGACAACTACAATAATTACAAACGATGATTACATAATATAATGTAAATATACGTTTTAGAACAAATTTGTAAATACAAAAATTAATGTTTAAAAGATTTATTTTCCAACTGTTTTTGTTTTATTGAGATTGGATGATTTATAGTGGGTGAAACATTCAACACAATCAGACGATACAATAATGCTGCCTGCCACTTGCTCGGCAGGCTGAGACGACAGTATAGTGTTATTTGGCGCTTGTAGGGTTAAATCAAACATATTAATCAAGCCTTAAAAACTTTTGGGGGGGGGGGTCATGACCCCCATGACCCTCCCCCTGTATCCGCGCCTGCGTACACTATCGTGCGAGTGACACGCTGATGTTATTATTGCAATCATAGCCCCGGGCTTCAAGATGATAAAATACTTTTCCTATAATAACCTGATTAGTTTTTTATAAGACATATCTAGCCTTTAAAATAATTTTGAGCGTATATGAAGCGGAGTAATTATGTGTTTTATGTTGTTTCAATGTCTTTTTTGCCGAAACATGAATACAAACAGGAACAGCGTTCGGTAAGCGGGGAGTAGACCCTATGGGCGTATAGTAGGGAACAGCGGAGCAGACAAGTTGCGGCGTAGTGATGCGCGATTGTTTGAAACTCGATTTTTTAAATTTTTACCCTAAAAGTCACTGATTTTTATTTCTGGGAACTAGTAGACACCCTGAAAGCGGTTTTAAATCGAACAACTATTTACAAGAAATGCAATGTATCTTTTTCCATAGACTTCAATTTGTTCAAATAATCTTCATTAAGTGGAATACGTTCAACAAAATACTGTCAGCAACGAAAGTGTTAAACGGTCCCTTTAACGTTTTTAAAGGACGACGAGAGCACATTGTTTTGATTCGGTTCGATTTTAGGATACATTTTGATTGAAATGTTTGTTTTGGACAACTTTATTGAGCAGTAGATTTTTACACACTGTTTTTAACGGGTGCGAAGCCAACAGACAGTGTAGACCGGGCTTAAGGGTCTTTTATACCTTGCGTAAAACAGCAAAAATATGCAGTTTGTACTATCGTGTTTCGGACGCCGTTTTTCAACCAAAAAAGTTGTGAATCATCTTAAATTGTTTTTAAAGGCTACCGGTATGTGATTTTGTCTTATGTCTCATAATTGAAAGATATCGACGGCAACTCCTTTTAATCAGCAGTTTAACTGAGTAAAAACTGATTATTTTTAATGCATTTTTTGGGAGTTTTAAGCAATAATTTCCATATTTTAAGCTAACAAGTAAATAATATCAAACTTTTTTTATAACTTAAAGTAGTTTCCCAGATTATTAATTTATAAATAGAATCCGAAACACGTTATTACGAATGCATGTTTCAACGATTTTGCGCCTTGAGTCAGACCTTTTTATTAAAATCTTACTGTACACTCGGGATTTTTCTTCAATCCAAAGAAGAGCCTTAAATCACTCAACAATTACAAAAACTACCATTTTTAATGAGTGCAAATTTTCAAGATGATGGATGCCGAACTATCGGGTCTGCCGGATTATCGAGTGCCGGATTATCGAGGTCTTACTGTACTTTGATTCTTTCTTTAACCTACATTTGTTACACGTTGTTATTTTGTTATAAAATTAGCAATGTACAAAATTTCAAATTAATTTAGTTGCAAACATTTTTCTAGAAAAAGTTCGAAAGTGAAAATGTAGCTTATTATAGGCTACAACTAGCTGGCCCGTGCGAATATTTCGCAAGTTAGGAGTAGACCTACTGTACTGTACACTTATCTGATTTAACACATTGATTTAGTTCAGATAATTACGTTTATTTACGTTGGTTTTATAAATAACAGTTTCCATATATATAATCTTAGAATGTAAACAATCTAACCAACAGCTGTCATGCTAGTTAAATAGATGGCGCCTTTTATTAGGAACTATATGAAGTACAATAATATAAAAGTTGTTTAATACATTTTTGTAGCAAAAACATGCATTTTAAGCTGTTTGCCTATTTTTCGTCAATAGCGGGGAACATAAGCTTTAAAATGATGTTTGTATAATTAATTTTGATGAAGAATTAAGTGAGATATCACTTAGCGACAAAAACACGTTTGAGAAATAAGGATTGCTACAATAGGAAATTCTAGTTACTATTGTTGAATTATGAAAACGAATTTACTTACAATAGATAAGGCAAAATAAGTTATACATAAAGTGTTAGTAGATACATATTTTAAATTTCACAAATCTTTATATAAAGTTACGTAAAATCAAGATATTTGTTCAGCTTATCTGGTATTCTACTTTCTGTTTGCTTTTGGTTAGCTGAACATATTAGGTTATGTTTGATTAGGTCTGGCTCAGTTGGGTTTTAAATCCACTTTTGACGCTCTCTTTTGTTCATGTTTTACAAGACAATTATTTCGTCTTAATCACACATTTTACTATGTGGGGAGTGAACCTTGTCACAATTATCAATCATTATTTAGATTGATAATGTCATTTCCAGTCGTAACTTTTCAAATGAATGTGGCCCATAGATATTAACATATGGAGAAACCTTAATTGTTCGATTTATTCTATTAAGAATCAGTGTAGTTATAATGTTAAATTATTATGCAAATAAAATCTCTGAAAATAAATGCATATTTTGAGCAGAAAATGGTGATAAAGAATTTAGTTGAACGTTAGTTAAATGACGCGTATAGATTTAAAAGTTTTGGTGCAGGAATTATATAAGATAGGCCTACATTCAATGTAACTGTCTATATACTGATGGTGGAGAAGTGTTCGGAATACATGAAATCGGCGTGATTTCTCCAAGTTCATGAGTCATCTATTTGATTCTTGCATTAACAATTAATTCTGGCAACAAAATCCATGCCATCGTGTCAATCTTACTCTTCTTTTATCTATTTGTGTGTGAGCGAAGACAACCTAACGTAGGTAAAACTCATGGTCTATAAATAATGGTCTATTTTTCATTGGAACCTAATTATTTATTTATTATTATTTTACAGTGGCATTTATTTGTGATGGGCGAATCAGTTCTATATTTCTATTTAGTAATGCTACAGTAATTTATGTTTTAAATGAAAGTAAAAATCATGCTATTCTTTGGCTTTATAACATACACGCTTACTTGAAAAACATATGGAGGATTTTGAAACTAATGAGATCCTACATTAGGGTGACTAAATCATTTCCGGAGAAAACAGGGACACTACACCAGCCGGGCATCAAATTACCCCCCCCCATGTACCCATGTTTTTAAAATATAAAATATTTGTATTTTTTATTGAAATTTTTTTTTATATACATTTTGTTAGCTTGATTATAGCCTATTGATAAAAAAGAGAAAAACTATTACTATGACTTACTTCTATATCTATTTAATTAATGATATTTAATTTATATCGTTTTTCTAAAAAATGTAGTTTTTAAAATATTATAACCATGGAATTTTGTATAAAATTTAACTAACATAAGCTGTAAATATCACAGTGTTTGTGTTGTAGTGGGGTTGATTGTTGAAATTTTTCACTGCCCCCAGCCTTCTTGCTCATGTCTTTGTTTTTTGAGACGTAGATAACATTCTAAACACTCGATTTTGTATTTGTACATGATTTTAAACTTTTAAACCACCAAAGTTGGTGTTCGTATTGTCTCCACAAAATGTCACACATTTATTTTTACCGAGACAAACATTTCAACATTATTCAAATAAAATGTTGAAATTTCGTCAGATGTTTCATTTTATTGTGTCTCGTATTTCGTTTAAGCAAGCGAAATAAAAAATATATGGTTTTCCGGGCCGTTTAGTCACCCTATCCTATATATATATATATATTATATGCCTTTAACATATATGTTTTTAGACGAAAATCTATTTGAGTATCATTGCTATTAAAAAATAAAAATATGCACAACTAACATTCACCGAACCATTGAACATCAGATTTATGTATTAATTCAACCTGATCTTGTGAGGATAGAAGGCAGTTTAAATTTGAGTAGGGCAAATATTGACAGTTGAAAACACTGTGTTCTATTAGATCTAAGTTCTAATTTCAACACAACCTATCAAGCCTCTTCCAACTGCTTGATTCACCTACCTACAACACTTCACCAGCTAGCAAAACAACACTTCACCAGCTAGCAAAACAACACTTCGCCAGCTAGCCAGTTGGTTTCTTCAGTTCGTATCCTCTCTCCACAATAACCTTTATTATTCACTCCCTTCCAATCTCTTTACTTTATCAACTCACTTTCATTTCAATCTTTAACCAACTATCACCCCTATATTACGGTAAACCATTTCGCTTATAATTCTTTTAATTTCACTGAACATAATTAATTACTGTACATCTTTTCTCACGCACTTCGGGTGCGTCTTGTGGGGGTTAGAGCTTAACGTTATTTTCTTCCCTTTACCTTAAATCCAAATACTTACCTTATCTACTTTTAGACTTCTTTAAGCTAAAATTAAATGCATGGAGTATAACTACAAGACTGGTGATGCGGAGAATTGCTAACTCCGAAATTTATTTTGCCATCTGTACCCCAGTTCCTGGTTCGATTGGTTCCATTATTTCAGTTACCTAATGTCAGGCCGTTATCACGGTCACTTGGAATTTTTATCTGTCATTGTTCCTCCTTTTTGCAACCTCTGCTCTGGTGCTTCACTCCTAGGGTAAATCCTTCGTGCCAGTGAGGATGAATTTGACAACTCGAGATGCGTGTATATAACTTTACGAACCTTCTCCGGTTGATTTAGCGTTCGGATCATTTAGTGTTCTTGTGCTATCTGGACCGGTGTCTAGGAGTTCAGGGGACCCGGACTAATCTTTCCGACGACTAGCTTAAACGAGACAGTTGATCGACACAGTGCTAATAGGAAAGTTTTATCACCGTATTAACTATACTCACTTTCGTAAGGCCTAGTATGGCAATGGCTGACTTAATGTGAAATTTCCTCCGGTAATTTATTAACTTTTTGTTAAATATTATCAATTAAAATAATTGAAAATTAGTACTAACCTTTTCAAGGCTGGACTTTGGGTTTCGTGAGAGTTTGGTGAGCCGGAGTTGCCCAGAAGCGATTGTTAATCACAATCTATGATCCACGTAAAGGGACAGGACACGTTGCAGTTTCCTATCAATAGGTGAAGCTAATACAAACGAAATCACTCGTATATGAAGCATCCTCTGGTAAAATCAAGATTAGTTAGAGCACAGATAAAATATATTCAAGATTGATGTCTTTTCTCTGTGCTTTGAGACATCTAGGTCAGGACCAAACATTATTTTATGTAATTATGTTCATCTTATTCGTGTAATTTTATGTGGATGACAGATTCGCAGAGGAATGGAAGGTAGTATACAAGGAAGGAGAACTGGTGAGTGGATAAAAACTCCTACACTTGTTACGGCTCTCGCACAGCTACTAATCATAAAAAGGCAAAGTTGCTTGTCAGTGGTATGCCGTTGCACCGAGTTGTAAGGTTATTAAGGTTGTACGAATAGTGGTTCGGCAGTTTTTGGTGGGCAGTTGATGGTATGAAAAACAGTTGTAAACAGTTTATCATGTGAAAGGGACTTTAAAAGCGAAAGACACAATGACTGGCCATTTTGCTTCCTCCACCCTTCTTGTCAATAAGTGTTCTACTGCGCATCCATCAGCATCAAACCATAAGGAATATTACGTATATAAGTACATAATAAAATTATGAATCTATCTACTGCTACAATTAATATTTTTAAACGCTTTTTTTGTATCTCCCACAGAGCTGCAAAGTCAGTTCTCTGTAATAAAAATTCCTATGGTAGAAAATGGTTTTGTTGGATGTAGTCCAGTTCTTATTATTATTTTTTTTCAAATAAGGCGTATAGCAGAGTTTTAGTAGGTGTAATAAACTAAAAAAAAAAAAAACTTAAACATTAGGTTCTTAGAAACGACAGTATGAAAAGAAATTTAAGTATTCTTCTTTATCGGGACTAGTGATGCGAGATTGTAGTGTAAAATTGACCGTGCAGTACTTTCCTCTTCGCTGACATTGGAATGATGCGCAGCGTTGTCCTGAGTGGGAAAACACAAGCAATTATTACGCTGCCAGATGCTCTCTGAGGGATTTACATTTACAAAAATCAAATAAATTTAGGTTGTATTTAGATGAGTTCAAATGAATGTTTTTAAACAGTTTTGTATCTGAAAGTAATGAACGTTTCTGGTGAGGTTATATCCAAAACTAGGTTAGCGCTGACCGAAAGTTACTTGTAAGGTGCATATTCTGCATGTTAAGTTTTGCTGCTAATAAATCCAGCCAAGTTCGGCTGTAACTTATCAAATTAATTCTGTAAGCTTGGAGTTAAAGTAATAATAAGTAATTAAAAGTTCACTGAATTATGTAAAGTGTAGCCATGAATCAAGTAACATTTAACTTTCAATATGAGTATCACAAATTACATAACTGCCTTTAAAATCTTCTTGATCGTAATGTAAAAGGTTTAATGTAATAGTAAAGGTAGGCCTATTATTTTTTAATAGATTTCTATTTGATATTTTAAAATTTCGAATCTTAAAAATTTAATCTTTAAAAATATCTTTAGATTAGCTTAATATTGCCGTATACATTGTATTTTTTTGTAAAGTAAATTCATTCAAACTAATCAACACTATTTTACGATTTATCATAAAAACCCATACAATTTCACTTTATCTGTTAAGTATTTCATAATGTGATAAACATCCTGCTAATTTTCCTTCATCGTTTGAACACAACAAATAGTTAAGAGAAATCGATCAACTATGATAAACAATCCACCGCACTTAAAGGTTGAATTATTGTTTAGAAGAGTAAGGAGGCGTTGCCATGAGGCGCGGTTACTGAGAGACGAACTTAACTTTTAGAGTGCATATAAAACAAATTAGTTATAATACGACTGTCATTGTTTGTTCTTATCTTCACGATTGACACAAAAAGTGTTCTCTCTTATACCTCGCTGTTCCCCTAATTGATAATTAATTAGAAAACTATACTATCTTTTCATTGACATACCCGATAGTTAACACCTTTTAAAAAGTTTAGAATAAATTAATCGTGATTAAGAAATTTAAATTTAAAGAACAGAATTGGTTTTTACTTTTAACAGAACTAACTTTAACTTTATGCTAAAAGTAAAAACTAATTCTGTTCTTAAAATTTAAATTTCTTAATCACGATTAATTTATTCTTAAATTTTTAGATAAAATATTTTGAATATTAGTACGTACAGTGATGCCTTATGGTTTTACGGTGAGATTTTTGTATATTTTTAGCGCAGCAATATTTCATTTTAATATTACATTGACTTCATACTACTCGGGGTGGTAAATTTATAATTCTGTCTCATAAGCTATACTGAATTCCTAAATTTCCCCCTTCGGAGCAAAGAACTGTGTTTCTCTTAACATCATTTTGCTATTTCGATCAACTTAATGCTCTTTCCCAAGGATATTTTCTAGACATAAAAGTTCACGGCCTTTGATTGCAGCACTAAATTTCAATTCAAATTTACGTCTTTTAAACAGCTATTGAACAGAGATGATGGTTCTACTTTCTACTTAAATTAAGGATAGGTATCGGATTCACTTGACCTCTGAAGACTTCCTTCCCTCTTTCTCCAATCCAAGAACATGTGTGTGGCATGTATGAATGTTGGGGCGTTGAAGAGTGACGGAAGGAGAAAGTGAAATCAGCTGATTGTAAAGGCTAAATTATTTGTTTTGTAGAAAAATACTGCAGATACGAATAGAGCTTTGTTAATTAATTATCAAATATTAAATACTCAATATTAAATTTAAAACCGTGAATATGGATTCACCATTCTCAATTACAAAAGGAACACCTTTCAAGAATATCATCCATTGTATGAAATGTATAACATCTGAATTTTATTTGGAATAACTGCACGCACGTCTCGTAGTTAATTGATAAAATAAAATCTTTTGCCATTTTATAAGGCTACTCAAAATCAGTTCAACGCAATTTTATGATAAAATTCTAATTTCTAAAAACATGTATAAAGAGTATACCATACTAACCTGATTATACAGCGTGTTCCACGAAGAGGTTGTTATTTTTGAATTAATATGCCGGACATATCGAACACTACAATCTCGGAACTCTACAGTTATATTACATAGATATACCCTCGAGTTTCATTTGCTTATGATCAATCAAATCAAAACGTTGGACTAACAAAATAATAACAAAAATGAACAATAATCTTGTGGATACAACTACTTGTATTTACAAGAAGATTCAGATGGTTAAAAAAAAAACAGCTGTTTTTGTGAACACACGACAATGAAACAATTGATTAATGAAACTATTTGATACCTAGTTGTGTTGTGTCGTGTCATATCTAAAAATGAATTTTTCAATTGAACAAAAAGTGAAATAGTTACCAATACCATAGATCATCTAACACAGAACATGAAGAGATTGCTGCTTTATTTAAATCTCCAAAAAAGCCCACTTCAATGAGAAAAGTTGCTTCTGCTACTGGGATACAAAAATCATCAGTTCAAATGTATGCCAAGAGAAACAAAATAAATCATTATAAAACACATTTAATTCACGGACTGCTGGAAGATGACCCTGACAGATGGGTGGAATTTTGTTCGAAGATAATTGAAAAGACTGACGAAGATATGAGTGGTATGAAGGAATCGTATTTTCTGATGACGCTACATTTTGCCGGACAGTAAACAGACATAATTTTAATTATTATAACACACAAAATGCCCATATCTTACACGAAGAAAACTTGAAATCAAAGGGTTTAACAGTTTGGGTTGCTGTCACCTAGGATGGTGTTTTATATTATGACATATCCAATCACACAATGACTGGAGACATTATACACATCAATATTAACTAATCACATAGTTCCTCATCTTTCTCAGCCGGAGATGTGGGACATTTTCTTCCAGCAGGATAGAGCTCCTCCACATTATGCTAATGTGGCCAAAACAGTTATAGATCGTCATAACCGTTGGATAGGTCATGGCAGCAACTTCATGGACTGGCCTCCAAGATCGCCAGACTTGTATAAGGTTTATTCTCACACTATAGCAACAGACGATGAATTAATGAGGCTGATTGAAGAGGAACTGCTGTTGATATCTCGGCAATGTTTCAAAAACGCTTATGACTCATTTTGTTTCGTTGCTATCAGTGCATAGCTATTGATGGACGTCAGTTCGAATAAAGGTTAATGAAACAAATTGTGTTCTTTAATTTTTTACTTTTAACTTTCTTTCATTTCAAATCACCAATTTGTAGTGGTTATGCAAATAAAATTACTTTGATGAAAACGTAAAATTATTTTGTAAATATAAGTGGTTTTATACGCAAGATTATTGTTAATTTTTGTTATGATTTTGTTATTCCGCCATTTTGATTTGATTGGTCATAAGCAAATGAAACTATGTATTATAACTGTAGAGTTTCCAGTTTGTAGTGTTTAGTACGTCCGGCATATTAATTCGAAACTAGCAACCTCTTCGGCTGTATATAACTAGAAAACGAACTATTTACTCTTGGTTCCAACTGAAATCGCAATTCTTCACACCAGACGAATCGGTCAATATTTTTTTCCCAATCTCAGTGCCCCACTTTGGAGGGTATGGGGGTTTTGAAAAAATAAATCAAATGTACACATATTTCGGGTGTTACATCATTTCAAACGTCTTTTAAAAGCAAACATGTTAATAACAATAATTGTGTACACCTATAAACTCACAATGTTTTTAAATGTGTTGTTGTTTTATGTGTTTGTCTGTTTTGTACTTAATGTTTTGACGATCTCCATTCACGAGATATTCTGATGATGTGCTAGACGCCCCGAAACGCGTCTTATCAATACGCAAAAAGAGGTCACTCACGTTACGGAACAATATAAGGTATTGTACTATATATTATAAAATAATTAAGTTTTGTACTATCAAAATATAAAAAACTGAAAAGATACAAACGAACACTAAACAGGAAAACGAATATTATAAAATATATTCACTTCAAACCATGAGGTTTAAACAAGAGAAAAGGGATGATATAATTAAATTAATACAAGTCTAGTCTGGAATTAATATGAATTATTTAATATTAAAAACACATTTGAAATAAGGTTTTGCCATAAAATAGTTATCTAAGTTTAATACTAATCTCAAGTTTTACTTAATTCGAGGGAGGTAAACTTTAAAGCTGGTTAACTTATCTGCCACTAAAGTACATATAATGCAAAATCCACACTTTTTGGTTCTTTGCCAAAATAAATAAATCATAAAATAAACGACTTAAATTTGAACGTAAGCTGAAAAAAAGAAAGAAAAACTTTTAGTTGGTTTAAAGTAATTAATTTGTAAATTTACCATCTCCGTCTAATATGTTGCCTAATTACTTCCAAACATTTTACTTTCGAATTTGACCTTGGTAAACTCCTCATTGTATA
>JAGFPH010006469.1:32766-43452 GCA_018207615.1 Philaenus spumarius | reverse complement strand
CTCAAAATAGCGGAACAAATTTGGTTGTACCAGTGAAGCGTTACGTTCGAAATTATTATAATTCGAAAAACAATTTTAGATATTACCTAGGTTACTTGTGGGAAAATGTTTTCTACATGTGCTATTTAGTTGAATCTACTAACAATTTTACCCGTACAATTGTCTAACGTTGTACACAGTTTTAGAGATAATTTTAAAAACTTGATATGATTTAAAGAAGTTTGTTTGCTGATCGATCCATTCACTTTCAATTTGCATAGTAGAGTCTTGCATAGTTTAGTGATTTGTAATGGCTAATAAATAAGGCTATCAAACCAATTCTACGTAACAAAGCAATAAATTTCTGCAACTGTATTTTAAATGAGGAAGAAAGTGTCATATATAGGTAGGCATACTGTATATAGTTTTAAATAAGAGTGAAAGTGATGCGGGTGGTATAACAGTTTTGGAAATCTTCATAAGTGAACCCGGACATAATATTTCAGTTATTTGGTTCTCTCTGGAATAAATTACCAGCCTCATCTGGTTGAATACCGTCTTACTATTTATTAGATATGTTTTGTCTTAATGTTCTCTATTTTGTGTCCATAGGAATAACAAACTAATTGTGGTCTATGGAAATACCATCAACTCTTACAAAAGCGAACGTACGTACGTGAGTAACATATAATATAACAGCTGATTTCAACCATCATTATCTGTAATAACAAACCCACTGTAGATTATATTTGGGGTTATGTTTTCAACTTCAATCAATATAATTTCTTATGAAGTTGATTTTTTTTAAATATGAGTTATAGAATTATTGTATGATATAACTAGCATTACCCGTCGCGGCTTTGCCCGCAATCTTAATAGTATTATTGAAATTAGGAAATGCTAACTATACCCAGTGCATATTGTTTATAATATATAATTTTAATTTCTAACATTAATTTAGATATAATTAATTTTAAATTTAAAATTCTTTTGAGTTTAAAAAAAGTCAAAATTTCAAGTTTAAAAAAGTCGAAGTTATTTAAGATTATAAATAAATTTTTACTCAGTAAAGTACAGTATTTATTAAAAAGTGTTAATCATATATTTCTTACATTCAAACTATAGCAAGTAAAGCTGCAACGTGAATTCTCATCTACAAAACATTTACATATTTTTAAAATTGAGTTTAAAAATGTACATAAAACTAAAAATAATATATAAATGAGAATCATAAAAAATATATACACTTATGAAAAATGTAAATTTTCCTAAAAATAGACAAATAAATCAATATTAAAGTTTAAATTTAATTATTTCAAAACTTCTAATACACTATGTTAGATGTTTTTCCTCCAGGTGACAGAATTACTAAACTTGATGGACTACTTGTTCTGGAACATCCAACATATAATTGTCCGTGTGAAAAACAATCTTCTCTTAAATCAATTCCAGCTCTTTTTAATGATTGTCCTTGTGACTTATTAATTGTCATTGCGAAGCACACTTTAACAGGAAATTGAATTCTTTTGAAGTCAAAGGGATAGTCCGATGGTATCATAGGTATGCGTGGAATGAAAACTGATTCACCTTTGGCACTTCCAGTAATAACTGTTGCTTCAATAAGATTTTTCTGGAGGGCAGTCACACGCAGACGTGTACCGTTGCACAGTTTTGGAGGGCAAAGGTTTCTCAAAAGCATAATAGGTGCACTAACTTTAAGCGTTAAAACATGTGGTGGAAATCCAGGCGGGTTCAAAGAATTCAGGAACTCTGTTGGAAATTGTACTGCATCATCAACTTCTAAAGCTAAATCAACAGACATATATTGCATTTTTTCGAATTGTAATGAATTTAATAAAATATTATTAATTTCAGAAGTTGTGTCATTTTTTAAAGTCAAAATGGCTCTTTCGCATAGCCAGTCAATCGATTTATCTTTGAGATTTTTAATGTCGGGATATATTCTCGATATTTGGTCTTCCAAAGTACTTACTACTGTGCCTAATCCTGTAGGCAAAGTAATCTTTCCTTCTGACCCTGGATAATCGTCGTTTCCAATTTGTAACAGGAGTTCAGAAAACTGCACAGCAGTAACATTTCCTCTTAAGTAAACTCTTAAATTTTTTGTGAGCGAAAGTTTCGTTATTTGAGGCCACAGATATGAACTCTTGATGCAAGCTTTGACTTCATTGGCTCGAGTTCCTCTCGGTACTACTGGTAAAGTCTGACGAAAGTCTCCTGCTAAAAGAACTGTTACTCCACCCATCAAAGTATTCTTTGAGTTTCTAATGTCTTGCAGACATCTGCTCAAAGCTTCGAAGCCTTTTTTATGTGACATTGAGCTCTCATCCCAGACAATCAGTTTGCAATCCTGTAAAATTTTTGCTAGATTTGATTGTTTATTGATATTGCATGAAGGAGTTGTGGTATAATTTAGATTCAATGGCAGCTTAAAGGCTGAATGTGCGGTTTTTCCTCCATCCAATAATGTAGCAGCAATACCAGATGATGCTGTTGCCAAAGCGATGTTATGGCTGCTTCTCACTTTAGCCAAAAGCAAGTTAATGAGCAAAGTTTTACCAGTTCCATCAGGAGCAGCTAAAAATAAAACTTTCCCTAAGTTGGATTCAACGCTGTCTAAAACTCGATCATAAACGATCCGTTGTTCATCTGTTAATGAGGCTTCGTTTTTCAATACAGTTTCATTCAAAGCAACAATATCATAATTAGTTTCTCTCATATAATCTTTGTTTCCTAAAATTTCACCAGATCTTTTTGGATTAGGTAAACCGTATTCTTTCATGTTTAGTCCACCTAAAGCTAAAACAGAATCTTCAAGTAACTCTAAACACCTATTGTATACTAACTCTACTGATGGATTATTTTGTAAATGTTGTCCGTTCAATTGGTTCATAATATCTTCTGAAAGATCACCCTTAAATTTATTCCACAGACTCAATGCATCGGAGAGATGGCAAAATACCAGCATTAAACTAAATAGTTCCCGCATTTTAAAAGGTGAGCGTGTTATTGCAGCTTCTTTTAAAGTAAATTGCTGGTCATCTTCTAATAACCCGAGCGCCTTGCATGTTGCTTGGAAAGTAGGATACTCAATATGATTTACTGTTTTTAAATAAGAAAAGGATGTTGGGCATCTAATGTGATGAAGAAGAAGACGGAGATGATAACACTCTACGTCATTGGGATGAATAGTGTATACTCTACCTAAAGCATGATCCTTTCTTACTCCTGGTCAACCTTCTACAGCTTCTCCTCGTTTACACCGAACAAATTTTTTATTTTGCCATACGTAGTACGAAGGCACTTGTAAGTAATGTAGAGTTTTAGCAAATTCGTCATTTTGGCATAATTCGAAAAATGCCAAAAGAGTTGTTGTTGGTTGATGAATAAGTTTTTCATTTATATTATCCGCAGTAAAGTAAATACGTTGTCCATTTTCTAGATGAACATCAAGGTGAGTAACAGCTGGATACCTATCACGAATTGAAAATCCTAAAATTATCCAAACTGCTTCGGAACTACTTATATATTGACCACTTTCATACATTTTTATTTCATCTATCTCGGTTTTTTTCTCCATAGCAAATGCTGCTTCATCGTTGCGTTTAGTAATATATTTGCAAACGTACTTTATAGACATTACAGAGCTGGTTATTTCTATATTAATATGGGCGTTAAAAGTACGTAACAAAACAGGGTTATAAGGTACTACCCATCGGTTGTCCAAATCTACTGATTTTATGTTCCACTTAAAACCTCCATCATCTGGCGATCGTCTTTTATATTTTGGATATCCATCTTCACCTCTTCGAGTTTCTTGAAGAAGCATAGCCGGATAATACTTAGTGCAACGCCCATCTTTCATGCAAGGAGAGCTTTTATTCAAAATGCCACATGGTCCATGTATCATATTGGCCTTGACTATCTCATAAAGTAGTAGATCTTCATCAGGGTTTGGAATTTCAGCACATACGAATTTATCTATCATATTGGATGAAATTCTATCTTCCAACCATAGCAATATGTGAACATGCGGCAAGCCTCGCTTTTGCCATTCAACAGAATACATGTGACATCGAACTTTTCCAAACAGTTGGCCTTTAAACAAAAGATCTGTTAACTCTTTTACTTTACGATTGAAAACTCTTGCAATAATATCAGGACGATGATAATGTTTTTTGTCCAGGTAGCAATGATTCTTGAATCTCCTTCCACTTTGGATTGCAAGTGAATGTTATAAATAAATCTGAACTTCCATAATGTCGGACGTAAGTCATTCCATCCTGACCCCGTTCATGCATATACCGAGGTCCTCCAGTAAAAGATGATGGCAATACTACTAATTTTCCAAGTTGATCTGCTTGAACGTCTTGTCTTCCTATGGCGTCTTTTAAATGAATATAGTTATCTGCCCTAAGCCTTTTTTGATGATATCTGATATAATTCAATTTTTCCGTCTCTATTTTGGCGTACATGTCAACTAAGTACTGACTAAATAAAGCACCATAACGAAGCAAATAGTTATTTTCTCCTTCCCTCTCCATAATTATGTAGGCATAAAAACAGGCAGCAGATACATTTTTGTTCAAAGGAAGTTTCGTTGTAGGATCACATTGTGAAATGTCTATTGAATATCCATCTTCTCCGTGGCAAAACATAAGTGGATATTGTAGTGCATCATAAGATCTATGAAGTTCACTGATACGTTGCACTTTATTATCGTGGCTTTGAATGACAATATCCCGCTTTTCGAACTGCTGTCCAACTATTACCAAAGCTACCTCATTAGATGTGGGAGAATTGTAACAACCTCTATGAGCGTTGGCAGGCTTTCTGTCTGCGTGAATCACTATTTGAAAATGTTCGCAATTCTCCGGTACCTTATCTATAGTAGTTTTTAAATCTCTAATGCACTTATTTTCATTATGAAGCATATCTTGCAGCTGTTTAACTATAAAAATAGTTTGACATCTGGATAGTTCGAGCACCTAAGTCGAGCTTCTTTTTCATCTTCACCAACAAAATAGATTTGCAAAAATTTAGCCTCTTCTTCTGAATGTGGGAGCAAGCTTCCATATAAATGGTAAACTTGGCCTTGCACTTTAAAAGTTGGCATAAAACCATCTTCAACAATCTGTTTAGCACCAAAAGATGTCATCTGAAAGCAACCGTTGTACCGTCTAATGCGATCAATGAAGTGGCTTTGCTCAGGGTGTTCACAAATAAGTAAATTATATAGTGGTTCTGGTGGAGGTTGCAAAGTGGCGAGCTGTACTTTACCAGAACTACAGCACATACCAAGTGTCTCGCCTTTCCATTTAAGAGCATGGCAAAACCGACATTTTTCACTCATAATACCAATGTCATTTTTATAAACTATATTAGGATCATAGGCCAGACCAGAAAGTTTTTTTATTTTTCCATATGCTCAGACGAATTTCTGCCCGAAATCCTGGATTATTTCGATCATATAGATTTTGGGATGCTCTATGAACTTCAACATGATTGCTTTGATACTTAGCTGCTGCAGCTCTGTGGACTTCTGGGCGATTGTTTTGATAGGCAACGGCTGCTGCTCTGTGCACCTCTGGGTGATTATTTTGATATTTAATTGCTGCTACTCTATGCATTTTTGGATGACGCATCTGATATGCAGCTGATGTACATCTATTTAAATCGGGGTGATCATTTTGATACTTTTCCACATCTATTTGATCACCTTTCGGGTTGGTTTGTTTATACTTTTTCACAGCTTGAATATTTTGATTTTTTCGTGTTCTGTTTGTGTACCTAGCACTACGCTTTTTATTTTTGACATAAATAGTTAATGTAGAATTTTGTGAAACATTGTCTTCGGAAATAGGCAAATACACGTCAAAATGACCACTATTAATATTCCCACTTAGGCGCAATATTTTAAAGTGGAATGTGTTTGTACCAAATTTTGCATAAAGATTATTATTATTATAAACTTCAAACAAAAATGGAAATATCTCACCAGCGGCAACCAATTTGCAATAACCAGCATATACTGAATGTTGATTCATTTCACGTACATACTCCACAGAAGTTGAAAAATTATCGCCATTGGAGTTATAAGACATCTCAGCAAAGTTATTCCAATTTTCAGCCACATACGTAACAATTGTTTCTCGTAGCTCCTGACACCTTTCTTGGGTATTAAATAAGAGAAAAGAAAGAGCTCGAAAAAGGCAGGCCCCATCTCCAATGATAGATACAATAGTTTGGGTTATTAACATCTCATTGGCGTTAATCTTATCTATCAACATGTTTTATCACTTTGTTGAACAAAAAAAATAACTTCATTTAGTTCATTGTGTAAAGTTATATAGTACTGTACTATAAATTATTTGCACATTTACCTTAATTATACCGTTTAATTTTAATAATATACAAACTAAAATTGGTTTTGCTCTTCCAGTAAATGACACTTAATTTTTCCTAACAAAATTGTTTTATTTAAATATTATAACTTTGGGTTGATTTCACTAACAACTACTTAATTGTTATACACTTAAAACTCGAAATTTTTTTGTAAAATGCACTATTTATATTCATTCAAACGCACAATGTTTGGGTGTATCCCAGTAACATATTTTGTAGAATTTGTTTGTAATATTATTTCTCCATTGTGTGACTTCACTGGAACATTTTCTTAGTTCTCGCTTTGATACAATATTTCTGATGAAACAGTGATGTAATCATTCTTGAGAGGAAGTTAAAAGTTAGAATTTAAACAAATATATAAATTATACATAGGCCTACACATACTTCATGTAAGCTGTAACACTGAGCAAATAAAAAAATGTAGGCCTAAAATTTGTTAATTTGGTTGCTATGGTAATAAATCTAAATACTTTCAAGAAACATGTGTTAGTTCAGTATAGGCCTAACATAAAATTGTGTTAAGTTTTTGATCCAAATCAGCTGTTTATTCATAATATGTAACAAAAGATGTAATTAGCCTATATTACAGTAAAACTTTTATATTGACTTTTCCTTTGTTTTTATGTTAATTTTGTTAACCTAACCTAAAATTAGTAGTTAGTTGTGCAAAATAATTAAAACAAAATTAGCAGTTGTAGGGTATTTTTTTCAAGTGATTTTTTTATTTTCAAATAATTGTATCAAAAATTAAAATTTCATAATTTGTAAATTTAAATCATTAAAATAATAATATTATGTTAGTTGGTTGCTATGGTAATAGATATAAAAAGTATTCAACAAACCATGTGTTGGTTCACTATAAATAGGCCACTCCTAGAATTGTGTTACTAATTTACTAAGTATTTGATTTGAATCAGCTGTTTTATCTGTTATAGTGATGGGAGTGAACCCCAGTATTTTAATCATTTTCAACCCTTAAAGTCAATATTTTGCAAAATCCTTTCTTAGTGCGCCTCTACATAGTGTTATTAACGTTCCTTGAAAGTTTCAAGTCTATAGCTATCATAATTTTGGCTGTACGTTGATTATGAATCAGTCAGTCAGTCAGTCAGGACATCTTCTTTTATATATAGAGATACGTTATAATATTTGCTTTGAGGTTATAAACTGTATATCAATAAATACAAACTTTTATCATCAAAATATTCGTTTATACAAATTTAAAGAAGAAATACCTATACGATTAGCTTCAGAAACATTCGTACAACATTTTTTCACCATAATATTAATAACTTCAAAATCATTTGATCTATTAATATGAAATAAAAAGCAATTAAAAGATAATATTTGTATTTTTCTTTAAATATATAATAACATAACATAAATATAAAATTTTAACAAATATTCCTATAGTTTTATAATCCTTATAATTGTACACATTTACTAAGTTAAAAATCCCCGTCAGCATAGTTAAGGTACTAGGTAGGCCTAGATATAAAGTGTGATGTTTTGAAATAGTATTTTGTATAAAAATGATGTATTTCTAATGTGTATCTATTAATCCGCCTGTGATTTTTCACTGGGGTTTCTAGTCTTTAAATATATTATTCAGTGGTGTAAATAACACCCCCGTGCTGCGGGGGGGGGGGGGGGGGGGAGGGCAAGGGGCGCCGTGACCAGAGCAGATACAAAATATATAAAGGAATTCAAAAAATAAAATGTAGTAAACAGTAAACACATTATCATCAAAATAAATTTTACGATGAACAATAAGTCTGCAACCGTAATCATTATGATTGCGCAATCTGTTTACTAGCAGTTAACAATAATGCCTGCTAAATTTTAATAATACTACTCATAATTAATAAACGAACCATTCATTCCCCTAGCTATCAAACAAATGTATTTCATTGATGTCAATGTATAATCACCAGGTGTTAGGCTAGGCTCAAATTGGGATGCGTTTGACTAGTAGCCCGACTTTTTATAACACACGTAAATGAACGGATTAGAGCATACTGGTAACGCGACGCTACGCAGCGCGATCGTGAGGCACGACACACGTTGCACAGTGGCAGTAACATAGTTTCTCACGCCACGCGTCACACGTCTCACGAGTTCAGTACTCTACTGTTTCTCAAAGGTTTAGGTGTCCAGTTGTGCATTTTCCACTATCACATTTTTCAGGTGTTGGCCCATTAAACGCTGGTAGAAGCCAAATTAGTTTAAAAAATTTGAAAATAAAATTGAATTTATTTGAATAATAAAGCCGAATTTTCAATAAACATTTAAAAAAGTAATTTTTAATAAAATAATGACACAAAATAATGTTTAATAAATATATAGGCTTATGTCCATAGGATTGTTTAATACTTCATATCTTTGGCATATTTAATTACAATGCTACCAACAGATAGTCTGGTTATGTATGTTATGTAAAGAATGTCTTAAATTAGTTTATTTTAATTTTAATTTAGAGTAAAAATAATATCTAATTACTACCAGTAGTAGTACATATAAGACCGTGGCATATATAATAAACGGTATCAGTTAACTGACACAAACTTTCTCCCAACTTACTGTAGTCAAAATAATATTGTTTTTAATCATTTTATTTACTACTTTTAGAACAAAACAAAAAAATAATATTCTACCTTCGTCAATCGTATAAAAAAATTATTGTCCCAGGCGGGATTCGATCGCGCGACCTTTGAATTACTGGCCGTGCTCGCTACCGTGGTGCTACCCCGTGCGGCCGCTGCCGCGATGCTAGATTGACAACACAAACTTGTTTATTTTTAAACATTTCCCCATAATTATAAAACGCCGAAGTTTTGATAAAAGCGGGTGGTGTCGTTTTGTTTGGCATCTTAAGAACTATAAATACTGATTGATCAAAATCGTTAGAGCCGTTTTTGAGAAATTTGCATTTTTGTCGGTTTTTATGGGTTTTCGGGGGTAAATTACCCTTAAAAATTAAAAAATTCAAAAAAATGAAAAAAAAACGCCTGGAGATATTAGGGTTTAGTATCTACATACCAAATTTCATGAAAATCGGACCAATAGTGTCCTCTCTGGTCGTGTATACATACAGACAGACTGACAGACAGACACCACTCTAAAAACACTTTTTTGGGTTCAGGGAGCACCAAAACAAAAAATTCCACTAAAAATATTTTTGGGTTCAGGGAGCACCAACACAGATAATTGCACTAAACAAATTTTTCGGGTTCTGGGAGCACCAAAACAGATAATTCAACTGAAAATTCAAATTCAAACATTTTTACGAAAACAATACTTTCTCCATATACTACGTATAGGGGGGAGAAAGTAAAAATATGTCTGAGAAGCCAAAAAAAAGAAGAAAAACTATGACAAACACAAAAAACACAAAATCCGGGGCTTTCTAAATTAGTTGAAATTCCTTTTTTACATCCTTTTAACACAACATTCAAATTACTAAAAACCCATCATGCATACGGCCTACTCAGAAAGGATACTATTGCGTAGGTTACAGCTAGTCTATCATGTTTAGAGAAAGTTTAGAGTAGGTAGTTTTAAATTTTGTAATTTTATTCGTATGTTTACTTTTAGGCAGAACAATTGTTCACGGGACGCCTTTATTCAGGGCTGAATAAAGAGTATTGTTGTAAGAATAATCCAATCCTATACACAATACACACCCAATACATGTTCTCATCAAACGTCACAATACACAGATGTAACGTACTCATGATAATGTATTCAACGTTGGAATCTTTTCAAACTAGCTGCTTGTCCACTTTTTCGCACAAAACTCTCCAAACTAATGAAATAATCTTGGCAGTTAAAAACAGGATATTCAAGATTTAGTTGCAAAACAAGAAATAAAAACGTTTAAAACTATACCACCTTTTAAGAGCAAAAACTCTTATTACAGGTAGTGTTACATTCTTCATTTTGATGAGAAAGTAAATACGTGCATAAAATATCAACTTTCGCGTAATTTGTTTCGTCAATTTTTTCTAAAAATATATTTGACGAATGTAGGAGTTGTTCCTACGCTTATAAAAAAAGCACCGGTTTTGTATGTTTCTTTTGTAATCATTACATTACGTTAAGTTCTCTTGTAACATTAATTATTCAGACATCGCAGTTGTTATTGTCATATAGGCCTACTGTAAACGACGTTTACCACACAGTGAGCTTTTAATTTTTGATAGACCAACAATAAGATTTGAACGTTTGGCGATACTGATGTTTAAAATAATATTTCTTCTATATATATAAAAGCCAAAT
>JAGFPH010006469.1:733-14485 GCA_018207615.1 Philaenus spumarius | reverse complement strand
TATGATACAAATCATATAAATTCACAGCAACAAAGCACTAAACGCCAGCTGACATAGTACAAACCATTTCAATCTAGCTATTATAGGAGGGTCTGAATTGTTAGATTATGAGTTTTCAGCGTTCTCCATTTGTAACATGAGAGTCACACGGTGCTTTAACGGTCAAAAAAGGAATTATAATTAAAAAAGACGGCAGTTGGTGGTGTGTTACTCTAGAGTTACAAGTGTAGCCTATGCCTTTTATATACAATTTTTGCAAAACCCATTTGTCGAAAGTGAAAAATCATATTTCTTTGTAGTCCTTATATAGAACTTAATAATTTTCCGTTGTTAAAGCAAGTTTGAACTTTTCATATAATTATGGGAACACCTTCATTTATTGCATAAAATCAAAGATTTTTCCCGTAACTTAATCAAAAAAGTCTCAGAATCCAAAATATCCAGAATCCAGTACGTTAATATGGATCTCATTTATATTATACTCTACTTAAGCTTTTAATTTTATAACTTAACTTTCCTTAATAAAATCTTTAAATATTTTCTATAACTATTACAATAAGTTTCTGTATGACAACTAAACAATTCAAACCAATCTTTCTCGTTTAAATAATGTATCCAGTCACCATTTGTTAATTCTATACTACCAAACCACTTCATTCTAAATTAATTATTTTAAAGCGGGACAAATAGCCAAATAGTGATCAATATTAGAGAATCATCAGACTAACAGACCCACAATACAGCACAATCATAACTGTCTTGTATGTTGATTATATTTTGTTGTGGACGTTGAATGTAAATTTTTAATCGGATTTTTACTAAAAATGTTATTCTTTTTTTAAATAACTCTGCCAATAGATATGTATCACAAACAATATGCAAAAATAAAATACTCTGTGTTTATATCAACCTCACAATCAAGTTTTCTAAAATCTAGGCAACAGTAAACTTTGCTTATGAAAATGAGATACATCGGCGATGAGTACAAGATGTATTTAGCCGAAGGAATTAATAAAAGTTGAACGTAAATATTTACTGTCACTTAAAACTGCATTTACGGTTTGCACATTTACACAGACTAAAAGTTATGTGTGAAAGTTGAACTGAAAGCCAGCTGAAGATGCGTTTTTACCTGCCTTGTGGCATTGTGCAGCCTATAAATATGTAGAAAGTTCCCAGAACAATCTATTCGTTACTTTGGGTTTTTTCAAGGACAATTATTGTGGAAGCTATTTAAATAAGGTGTAAAAATAAGCTGGATTCTAAAAAAATGAATATAATAATACTAATAATTTTGCAGACTATATATATATATATATAATGGAATAAATCAGTGGAATTAAAGGAGGCTAATGGAACATGGAGTACGAAGTAACTTATTGCATTGCAGTTTTCCATGTCTCGGTTGTAAAAAACTTGTTTTATATGTCTTCGTTTAGCATTCAAAAGAAAAAGCTGGCATAACATAATGCAAAGAAGGAAAAATACAAGTGGGCCATCATAAGCCGTCTTTCATCAAGATACACATTATTTATAATTTACAAATGGAACAAGTTGTTTTCTAAAGCTATAATTTATTATGACGTTATTATTATGGCAATATTTCAGTTATCATGCAGGATACTGATAACGTTGTCCGTTCCATTTAGTTTATTGAATTTATAAAAAGCTTATAAATTCCCCACCCCCCACTCCACACCCAAACTTTAAAATGTTTAAAGGCAAACTACAGCTTGTAATAGGCTACCTCAAATGAAAGATCACAATCAATCTCAATTTTTCTTAAAATGAAATTAAACTTGGCACATCCGTTGGCTCGGTACACTTTTCAGAATTTTAGAATATTTAATAAACAATAGAGTTGAATGATAAAACTCTACAGCTTTATATAAGTAGATGTTAACTTGATGTCGTATATCTAAAAAAACCGTACCAGGAACTGGCACACTCTTTCTCACAAGCATATTTAAATTATTAAACAGATTCACTGTGACTTCATAATTATTGTAGGTGGGGTAGGAGAGGTGATATTAAAGTAGGAGATTAACTAATGAATATTATTATTATTAGCTAGAGATAAAACTATTCTATTGATTTCGAACAAATTTGCACAAAACACGTCTATTAGGCCTGTGTAGATGGACGAAAAAAGGTTTTGAACAAATTTGAAAAACAACCCCCTTCTTGACCAAAAAACCCCCAAAAATCAGTTATTATTATTATTATTAGCTAAACAAGAATTTTTAGAAAGATACGGTTTTCTGCATATAGTAGGGTAAATTAAGGGCTACAAATAAGCAAAATTTGATCAAAATCATTAGAGCCGTTTTTTTATAAAAAATAACTAATTTTTTGGGAGTTTTATGGCCAAAAAGGGGGTTGTTTTTCAAAATTTTCTAAAACCCTTTTTCGTGCATCTATGTACGGATATTTCTACAAAACATCTCAACATCGATTGTTTTTGCGATCACTATACTTTCTCTATACTATAGTATAGTGAGAAAGTAAGTAAACGGTACCAGAAACTGGCACAAATACTTTCTCACAAACATATTTAAATTATTAAACAGATTCACAGTAACTTCTCTAATTGTAGGTGGGGTAGGAGAGGTGATTTTAAACGACGATTAACTAATAAATATTATTATTATTAGCTAGAGATAAAACTATTCGATCTATTTGAACAAATTTGCACCAAACACGTCAATTAGGCCGGTATATATTCACGAAAAAAGGTTTGAAAATTTTTGAAAAACAACCCCCTTTATGGCCAAAAAACCCCAAAAATCAATTATTATTATTGTTATTAGCTAAACGAGAATTTTTAGAAAGATGTGGTTTTTTTTTGCATATGGTAGGGTACATTAAAGGTTACAAATAAGCCAAATTTTATCAAAATCGTTAGAGCCGTTTTTTATAAAAAAATAATAACTGATTTTTTGAGGTTTTTTTGCCAAAAAGGAGGTTGCTTTTCAAAATTGTTCAAAACCGTTTTTCGTGCATCTATACAGGCCTACTTGACATGTCTGGTGTAAATTTGTTTGAAATCGATCGAATAGTTTTCGCTCTAGCTTTGTATACATACAGACAGACATTTTCTAAAAACCACTTTTTTTAACTCAGGGGGTCCCAAAACGGATATTTCCACAAAAATCTCAACATCGATTTTTTTTGCGATCACTATACTTTCTCTATACTATAGTAGGCCCTATAGTGAGAAAGTAAAATTAGTAAAATTAGATTTAATTTAAAACTTGGCCGTTTTACTTTCTTGTATGGTTTTTTAAAGTTATATAGTTACCTAGATACGGATTTTCACAGATTGACATTTTTTCAAAAAGTAATAATTTTAAGTTTTCTTTATATTACGAAATGGATACCAGTAAAATGACACGTCGTTCAGAAAAGTCTATTAAAAAGTATTAAAAGGATATGGGCACTTTTTTCAAACGAACGCATAGTTTAGAAGATATTTTTTTTAAACAAAAAAGTCGCTGTTTTTCGATCACCATTCAGCTAGCACTAGTTTCTGAGGGTTGCAAATCTGGATTTATTGTAGTAACTGTAATGATCTGAAACACTTCTCCAAAGATTATTAATACTCCTTTTTATGTAAGTTCACTCATTTTTTGTGTAACATTTGACTGGGCTAAACTACTATGTTTCGCTTTAAATTGTTTGTATGTTTAATACTTTTATAATATACTACCGAAATTTATGATATTGATAAACTACCTTGGTTTATTTGTGATTTGACAAGCGTGGACCTGATTCTTTTTTTTTTTTTTTTTGTAGAACAGTATTCGTAAAGAAATCGAGTGGAGGTAAAAATGTGGTTGTTTTAAAATAAATAAGCAATGTTACAACATAAGGCAATAAAAGATAACCTCCTGCTAATACAGAGGCTATCAGCTAAATCTAGAATGATTAACTAGTTGTGACAGTTACCGAGGGTGTCAACCAAAAAGCAACGTCGTCGTATGATTAATGTAATTATTATTATAGAATTAATTTGGATATGAAAGCCTAAAAGAAGCAGGTCTGATGGTTCTATAAGAAGGAACAAATATATAATAACAAGAGCTGTATTGCATCTTAAAGAAAAGAGTTTTGGAAAAGGGTTTGAAGAAGCAAAAAGGTTGCCACGTGGGCCTTCAGGAGAAGAAGAATTTTAATTTAAGGTTTCGTAAGGTGAAAATCAAAAGTGGTCAACATCGCTTATAATATATAAATGTAGTTTGAAGAAAATCGTTCACAATTGGCTGCCGAATGAACTTTATTCTCCAAAAGTGATCATTAGACAGACACGAGTTCCAGCTGTGCGGTTACAAAAGATTTATCTCCTTGCGGAAGCTTCTTAATAACCAAATTGCATTCTAGGCGGGACTTGGGAACCACAAACAATGATTGCAGTGAAAGTAACGCATTCTGAATCGATGCACCAATTAGATGACCAGAAAAGAAAGTGCGTTACGCTTGGTTCCTGCCAAAATGTGTTTGTTTATGAATATTCAAGTTTACACGGCCGTAAACACGAACTCCATCCGGTGTTTAATTAAGTAGGCAGTGATAAACTAACAAAGAAGATTAAGAAATCAGATCCGTTCCAATGTTACTTCATAATGTGAGATGTTCCAGGCGGTGGGAAAGTGGTTCATTATGTTTCAACGCCTGAAGCTCTCAATAGCGAAAGTGGTTGCCACTACTACTTATAATTCAGAAAATAATTATAGCAAATCATTTAACATTAAAGTTCAAGTTTAACAAGTTTACAAAGGTCATCTTGTATCCTAGTTTTGTTAAATTGACGGGTCATTAATAAGTTGATATCGGATCGTATCTAAATTTCATATATATGTTTAACATTGTATTTTGCGAACTGGTTACGTTTGATTACAAATTTCAAAATGCAGATTTAATTTGAACAAAGACTGATTGTTTATTTAAAAAGTAGAGTTGATCATAGTATTTACCTTAGTAGCTTCAAAACTTTTGTCTGCCAAAATATATATATCTATACTAATATTATAAAGAGGTAAAGTTTGTTTTTCTGTTTGTTTGTATGTAGGGGGTAATCTCTGACACTACTGAACCGATTGAAAAAATAGTTTTACTAATAAAAAGCTACACTATAAGTAACATAGGCTATAATTCATTTCGACAAACCCATTTTTGTATTTCAATATTTGTAAATTTAACTGGAAAAAATTCTTAGGTTAGGCATAGAATGATAAACCAACACATGTATTTACATTTATTACCATATCAACCAATTGAATAAAATAACAGATAATATAGCTGCTGTTTGCTGCAATATTTCCATTAACAGCTTATTTCAAAATTTGAAGCAATACTTTTGTATTGCTAGCTTTTAGGTTAGAGTTTCAAAGTGTAGACCTTTTAACCATTATTATAACTGTTCTTATAAAATACTAGCTGACCCGTACGGCGTTGCCCGTGGTGGTTGGTATTTTCAGTCTTTTTAACGTAACTGTATTCTTTTTAAGTGTTCAGTCAGTGAGTGGTATTTGGCTTTTATATATATAGATCTTAAATAATAAAAGCACTATCGTCATAATAATAAAAGATCTGAAATAAAAATTTTAGTAACTTTGATCCCCCCCCAAACCCCTCTAAAATTTCGAATCTTTTCAAACCCTTTCTTAGTAAGCACCTATGGCCCTAGAGGAAGCTACTTACCAAATTTCATTCCAATCCATTCGGTAGTTTTGAAGAAATAGTTTTTTAACAACTTTTATCCCCCCAAACATCCCCTAAAATTTCGAATTTGTTCAAACCCTTTCTTAGTGAGCACCTATGGCCCTAGAGGAAGCTACATACCAAATTTAATTCCAATTCATTCGGTAGTTTTAAAGAAGTAATTTTTAATAACTTTGATCCCCCCAAACACCCCCTAAAATTTCGAATTTTTTCAAACCCTTTCTTAGTGAGCACTTATGGCCCTAGAGGAAGCTACATACCAAATTTCATTCCAATCCGTTCGGTAGTTTTTGAGAAATCGTGATGAGTGAGTCAGTGATTCAGTGGGTTTTGGCTTTTATATATATAGATAAGGAATAATTTGATTTGATCATTTAACATTATTTAACATCTTAGTTTTGAGGTTATTATTAATCCTACAACTTTATTATAAATAAAACATAACATATGTTTTTAGAAGATTCCGTCGGGGGTTGGCGTGCGGAGCACGCAGTGGTCTCCTCTAGTTAATATTATAAAGAGGTAATATTTGTTTGTTTGTATGTAGGGGGTAGTCTCCGGAACTACTGAACCGATCGAAAAAATTATTGTAATAATTAAAAGCTACACTATACCTGAGTAACATAGGCTAGAATTCATTTTGATTTAACTGTTGAAACAACCCTTAAAACAATTAATATTAATTGTTGTACTTTCCTTAAAGGTAGAGAGCTGAAATTGTTTACATCTATTTCTTACAAGGTAGGCCTACATAGAAAAAGTATGACAGACTCGCATTATGTCATGCGCTGCTAAGGGGTGAAAATATAGTAACAACCCCTAAAATAATACAAATTAATTGTTATATTTTTATTGCAGCTAGAAAGCTGAATTTTCGCACATTTTTTGTTACAAGATTCATAGATAAAGTAAACCTAAGGTGGGCGGAAAAGGGTCTGGATGCGCTTCGAAACATGAAAACTGTGATAGTTTGGACGAAACTCACTACGCGGCGGATTGTTGTGTCAGGAAGCTTAGATCTTAAGTCAAATTTAAAACAGAATTATTCTACACAATATTCATTTCATTACTTTTTTTTTGTGAGCGAAGCCACGGGTACCTGCTACTGATTCATATATTATTAGCGGGGTTGTGAGCTTCATTACACATACAAACGAGGTTCGGAACGAATTTAAAACAGTTTTCAGTAATTCATATTTATAGCGTAGATAAATAAAAGTATTAAACAAATATCTTGGCAAACTACAATCATCTTCCTGGCGATAAAATGCATACATTGTTTATTATTTTACATAATAATAATGTTGCTTCTGACTAATTTACAACACGGAGCATACTAAGTACTGTTTAAAAACTGTAAAGTGCTGGACCACAGAGAGGTCGGGCGCTAAATTGTGTTTGTTACCGGTGTTTATAATGGATAGTTTTTATTCAAAGTTGAAAACGTATCTTGTATTTTTCGCACCAAAGTTGTAAGTTTAAGGACATACAGATTTCGCCCACAAATTTTTTCCGATGTAAATGATTCTATAATTTGCATGTATAGTTATAAGACCAAGAAAAGTAACATGTCAGGACTGCCTACTTCACGTTTTACTTGATAACTAATACAACTATTAATTACTTTGGATCTGTATGTTTACCAAATCGAACACTCTAACCTAAAACATCGGTTAAGACTAAAATTGTGTCAGTCCCATCGATGTATGATGTAATCAATTTACATACTTTAACTAAACATTGGTGTGTTGAATTTAAACACGTCAAATATTTTACAATAATAACACCTATTAATTTTATATAAATAACACGAAATTTCATTGTTGGAGCACGAGATAAGAGGGAAAGTGATTTAGGCCCATTCAGACCTTCATTTCGCCAAAGGTTTTGCTTGTACGTACAAGTTTAGCCTCCGAGAGGTATTTAGTTTATTACTTCCTAGGTAACTGTTGCTTTCAAACAGAACGAAATGACTGACACACAGTAAACTTCAACTGTAACTTTCCCATGTTTGAAAGGAAGCGATAAAATATTTACACGGAATTTTTTGCAATGTAAAATAATTTCACACAAAACGCATAAACTTTTTATTACAGCTGTATTGTTTCGTTTGAATTCAACTCTTGAACAATAGTTTTAAAAGAATATTGTTTTTAATGTAATTTGACAAATAATGTAATAGCTATTATGTAATGTAATAGCAAAACACCAATTTCCATGCTTATTTTTAAAATTTTGATTTAGTTACATATGTAAAATATCATAGGATGTAAGGATAAATGATAATAAATGATGAATGATTTTGTTTTGTTAGAGTAAAGTATTTTTGTTGAACCTTCATACTTTTCTTATTTAATAGGATCAAGCTCACAACGCATAAGAGAGTAAGGCTGTAACCTACTGCATCTATATTATTGTATTGTACGTTGTAATTTAATCAAACAAATCTAAATATCAGTAGGCTATGCATGCAATGCACAATGATGTAAAATATGTTGTTGGATCCTCTGTTGTGTTGTCTATTTTATAATTTAACTTGCACTTTTTTATTAATTTTTACTGCTAAATTTCGGGATTTCGGAGGGGGGGTTGACCCCCCTGGCTACAACCTTGTTAGGAATCGTGTAAAGCAAGAATTTGTTAAGATTACAACTTCTGATAGTATGCTCCATGATATCATTGCATGCTCTGACTGTTCGGCTTTGTATATTATATTTCTTATTGAAATGCACTTAGTTACGTCTTTTACAGCATGCAATTTGTTTTATCTAGATTGTGGGTTAGTTTTATATAACACCAGTAGAGTCGGCCCGGATTGAGACCAACCTTGACCTTGACCTTGACCTTGACCTTGACCTTTGAGCAGTGTAACGTGTGTGAGATGTTGACCTTGAGGAGAGTTAACGTTTGTGAGGTGTTGACCTTGAGGAGAGTAACATGGGCGTTGAGGGTGACCTTGAGGCGCCGACGCCGGCCACTGTTTCCGCCCGCCATCTTTTTCCGCCATTTTGTTTCCGCCATCTTTTCTCCGCCATCTTTATTTTTTATTTTCTAAATTAAATTAAATTAAATTATTTTCTTTTTAAAACAGAATAAATCAGCTTTTCTGAGATTTCGCCATCTTTGCAGTCCCACGTGACCAATTTTTATTTAGATTATTTCTTTTTATTTAAAAACGTTAGTACAGAAGGGTGATTCGAACCTATGGAGTTTGGTACGAGAAACAGACGCCTTTGCCGTTTGAGCCATGACGACATTTCTAGTTTACTATATTTAAGTTGAGTACATAAGTGTAGCAGATTGCAGTGTTGTAATATTTGGGAGTATATCGCAGCCATTGTCGCAGCGCCCTATATGTACAGGATGTTCCAAAACGACTGAGTGATCGGAAAGATGTGTACATACATTGTATCCTCAATGTTAAACGACGTCGCTACTTTTATAATCTGTCGCCACCTTGTTCGTCATCTTATTGATATATTACAGCCTTCTATATGTACAGGGTGTTCCAAAACGACTGGGTGATCGGAAAAATTGGTATATGCATTGTATCTTCGATGTTAAACGACGTTGCTAAATTTACAATCCGTCACCATCTAGTTCTCCATCTTGTTGAGATATCGCAGCCTAATATATGTACAGGGTGTTCCAAAACGCCTTTGTGATCGGAAATTTTTTTATGTAAATTGTAACCTCGATGTTAAACGACGGTGTTAAATTTACAATCCGTCGTCATCTTATCGCAGCCATTGTCGCTGCCTCCTATATGTACAGGGTGTTCCAAAACGACTGGGTGATCGGAAAGATGTGTATATGCATTGTATACTCAATGTTAAACGACGGCGTTAAATTTACAATCCGTCGTCATCTAGTTCGCCATCTTGTCGATATATCGCAGCCTCCTATATGTACAGGGTGTTCCAAAACGACTGGGTGATTGGAAAGATGTGTACATACATTGTATCCTCTATGTTAAACGACGTCGCTACTTTTATAATCTGTCGCCACCTAGTTCGCCATCTTATCGATATATTACAGCCTCCTATATGTACAGGGTGTTCCAAAACGCCTGGATGATCGGAAAAATTGGTATATGCATTGTATCCTCGATGTTAAACGACGTCGCTACTTTTATAATCCGTCGCCATCTTATCGCAGTCATTTTCGCAGCCTCCTATATATACAGGGTGCTCCAAAATTCGTAAAAGCGGTAATATTTAATTTATACGAACAATATAATGTAATATTAAAAGATAAAACGGAGTTATCCTAACCTAGTTAGTGCGTGTGAGGGTGTGTGTGTGTGTGAGTAACACTTATCTTCTATATACAGGGTGTCCCAAATTCTTAAAAGCAGTAATATTTAATTTATACAAACAATATAACGTATTATTAAAAGGTATCGACAATTTAAGTTATCTCATCCCAGTAATATGTGTGTAACACTTTTCTTCTATATACAGGGTCCCCCAAAATTCTTAAAAGCGGTACTATATAATTTATACAATCAATATAATGCATTATTAAAAGGTATCAACAATTTATATCAACGCCGTTAATATGTGTGTGGAACATTTTACTCCTATATATACAGGGTGTCCCAAAATTCTTAAAATCGATATTATTTTTATACGAACAGTTGAATGCATTATTAAAAAGTATCGACAATTTAAGTTATATTTATCCGGTTAGCATTGAGTGTGTGTAACACTTTTACTGCTATATACGGGGTGCTCCAAAATACTTAATAGTGGTAATATTAAAAGGTATAGGCAATCTAAGTTATCTTACGCTTTTTTAGTGTGTGTTTGTATATGCATATATGTTGTTCATCGGTCAGACCATAACAGTAAATATTACATAGAATAATATAATGTGTGATTAAACATATAACAATGTGTTGTAGAGTATGAGAAAATGATATAAACCGAACTTGACCAAGCCTAACCAAACGAACTTTCGTAATATAACTTAACCAAACTTAATCGAAATCCCCAAATTATTATAGTGTATTGTAAAAAATGTACCCGAACTTAACCGAACCTAAACGAACTCCCAAAATTGTTATAGTGTATAGTAAAAACATATAACACAAGGGGTCGAACAGGGATTGATTCGGATAGGTATAAAGTATTATGTACAAGTACCTTATAGAGAACGGTGTTATGACGATCTGCCTGTAGAAACACCCAAACGTAACTGAGGGTAACCGATCTGTAAACATAGCGTTATTTTAGCAAGAAGCTATGTTGTTAATAATTAACCGTGCCTAAACAGCAAACAATAACCAAGAAGCATTTATTGTTAACTAACACAACGAATCCACTACGGTTAGGTTAACCCTACCTAAACCGCAAACCTTAACGTGGAAGCCTATGTTTCTACTAACATGGACAGACATTGTTTTTATAGGAGTCTATGTCGTTAACTAACCTAAGACGTAATGTTATGCAACGTAGTAAGTGTCTACGAAAAATAATCGACCTATATTGTTCTAACCTAAGCTAAAAACCACAATAGCAATTGTTTTTATAGGAGTATACGCCGTTACTAACCTAAGACGTAATGTTATGCAACGTAGTAAGTTTCTACGAACCTAGTCGACCTATATTGTTATAACCTAAAAAGCACAACAGCAATTGTTTTTATAGGAGTCTATGTTGTTAACTAACCTAAGACGTAATGTTATGCAACGTAGTAAGTTTCTACGAAACCTAGTCGGCCTATATTGTTAACTAACCAAAGCTAAAACACCGCATACCTAGCATACATAGGAAAAATTACTTAATAGCAAAGGATTATATTCGACCTATATTTTTAACTAACCTAAATCACACTGATTTAAATAAAAACCCCGAACCACAAAACAAGGAACAAAAACAATAACTAAACAACTAAATTGTAAGTTATGTTTAATACGTTACCCTTATGTACATTTCGATGACATGGTCATTCTCCTCAGAGGGTTTTAACACTACTAAAGTATACAGATAATATTACAGAGCCACGTTTACCAGCACTCCCCCCACTCCTACCCATACTGATTAATCCAAGACCGACCTGGTGGGGGAATGGGAAGAGCCACATTACTACAAGTTGTTAACTAACCTAAGCTAAAACACCGCATACCTAGTCTACATAGGAAAAATTACTTAATAGCAAAGGATTATGTTGTTAACTGACCTAAGAAGTAATGTTATGCAACCTAGTAAGTTTCTACGAAACGTATTCGACCTATATTTTTAACTAACCTAAGTCACACTGATTTAAATAAAAACCCCGAACCACATAACAAGGAACAAAAACAATAACTAAACAACTAAATCGTAAGTTATGTTCAATACGTTACCCTTATGTACATTATTTCGATGACATGGTCATCATCCTCAGAGGGTTTTAACACTACTAAAGTATACAGATAATATTACAGAGCTATGTGTACCACCCTCCCCCCACTCCTACCCATACCGGTTAATCCAAGACCTACCTGGTGGGGGAATTGGAAGAGCCACATTTCTACAAGTATCTACAGTCAAATAAAATAAAATAAAAATAAAAAACAAAAAACATGTTATTTTTTTAATGAGCTATTTAGTTATTTGTTCAATTTAACTTACCTAAGCTAAAAACCAAGGCTTGACTTTGCAATGGAGATAAAGTTGGCCGGTGGTGAGGTCAACTGGTTTGAGGTCAGTGACGTCAGAGTGTTAATCTTCTTCTTTTAAAAGCACTTTAATGCTGCAGACACTCTTGCTAGCTTTGACTGGTCTATGTCGTTAACTAACCTAACACGTAATATTATGCAACATAGTAAGTTTCTACAAAACCTATTTGACCTATATTGTTAACTAACCTAAGCTAAAAACCACAATAGCAATTGCTTTTATAGGAGTCTAAGTCGTTAACTAACATAAGACGTAATGTTATGCAACGTAGTAAGTTTCTACGATCCCTAGTCGACCTATAATGTTAACTAACCTAAGCTAAAACACCACATACATGTAACCGAGCCTAAATAGGGAAAATGAATTAATAGCAGAAGACTACATTGTTAACTAACGTAAGGTAAAACATCGCATATTAAGCTAGAAGTCCCTAGGACCTATAAGTAAACCCAAACAACATATAATAACCTAAAAATATTTAGCAAGTTGTTAACTATACAGCATTACTTTGGCAAGAACCTATGTTGTAACTAACCTTACATAAACAACAAACAATAGCCAAGAAGCATTTGTTGTTAACTAACCTAACGAATCCACTATGTTTTAGCTAACCTTACCTAAACAGCAAACGCTTTTATGTTAGCCTAGTTGTTACCTAACCTAACTTAAATAGCAAATGTCGAGCTAAAAGTCAAGGCCTAAACTGTAGGATGGTGTAATACTATACTGTGTGATTGGTGGATACACATTGCACGGATTGACGTAGATAAGTAGTTTGAATCTATTTTACACGAGACTTGTAGAAGCCTAGACATAGAAGACAATGTTTTTAGCTAAACAAACCCAGACAGGAAATAATAACCGAAAAGTCCTTTCGCAAGTTGTAACTAACCTAGTCTAAAGAGGGAAGATTTCTTAATAGCGAAGGACTGTGTTGTTAACTTGTTAACTAACTAACTAACGTATTACGTAAAGTTATGCAGCATGGTTGGTTGCTACGAAACCTAGTCGACCTATCTTGTTAACTGTCCTAAACTTAACACCAAATATTAAGTTAGAAGCATAACTAACCCTACCTAAACAAAAAAACAACAGATATTAACCTAGGAGTCCGTTGGCTGGTCTTTAGCTAACCAAGAATAAATAGGAAAAATTACTTAATAGCAAAGGACTATGTTGTTAACTAACTAACCTATTACGTAATACAACGTGGTCGTCTGCTACTATACCTAGTCGACCTATCTTATTAACTATCCTAAGCTAAACAGCAAATATTAAGCTAAAAGAATAACTAACCCTACCTAAACGAAAACAAACAGCAAATATTAAAATAGGAGTCCATTGGCTGGTCGTTAGCTAACCAATC
>JAGFPH010006468.1:29072-78702 GCA_018207615.1 Philaenus spumarius | reverse complement strand
TAAAAAAATCCCATCCCACTTATTTACCCCCTAAATTTGGGGGGAAAACCCCTAAGTTGGGAACACTGATAGACTGACTGTCTGTTTCCCGTCGCCAGATAATAGTTTCTTTTATCTGTGACAATACTTATCACAAGATTTATAGACAGTTTAACAACGTAACATTTTTAATAAACTTTTATCTTAACGAATGAGAAGGATTATGTTTACAAATACTGTACTAACATTAACACAAATTCTCACTCGTATAAGTTTAATTACCAAACGAGTTTAAACGAAATTCAGTGAAGTGAAGTGACGAGTATGGTTGAAACGTGATTGATTATTAAATAAATGTCTGAATATGTTTAATCTGTGATTTTTGTCACTGTGTACGTCCAGTTTTCTATTTACCTAAAATGTTTTCATTATTTATTGGGAAAAAAAGATATGAAACAGTAGTCTTCGATTGGAGTAGGACATTGTTATCTTCTGTAAGTGAGGCCAAATTTGTAAAAAACGCATTATTTTTCCTTGATAAAAATTTCACTAAATGCAAATTCTGTGATAAATATATCTTTGGATTTGTGGTTTTTTGCTATACAACGATGTAGGGTATATAAGAATACGGAGGGTGAAGGTTTGGTACAAGATTACATATTAAGAGGAGGTTTGGTGTCCCTCTCGGTCCCGAGTCAAACTTTACATAAAGCCACTACATATTTACATATTATATACAAATTATATTTCCTTATACTAGTATCTTCACTTAGTATTTTACGGCTGTATGAGTGAAGTGAAATGAAAAAAGGTCGTCACTTTTTACATAACGACAATGCTACCTAAGGTTCATTAACAAAAATAACCTGCCTGATGTTACTTTAGCAAAAATTTTATAACTTGTTTAAAAAATACTCTAAAAATTAAAAAAAAAAAATGTTTGTACAACGGCAATGTTTAATATTTTAAAAGGATCTCTGGTCTAAATGCCTATTATGAGTCTATAATGTGCGTCCAAAATTTTGGCTGTATCTGTATATGTAAAAAAAAAAAAAAACGCTCCCTTGATACATACAATTTATATCAAGTCCCATTGGTGATCCCCAAACTTGTTATATCTTCCATATCGCTATATTTGAAAGGCTGTGGTTGCTCCAGCTGTTTGTGTTGCATAGAACGTTTGAGGTTAATTTGTTTAGACACCAGTCAAATTCCATACTTTTAACTAAGACCACTCATGGCGGTACGCAAAAAGTTATCGAGTTGTTGAACAATACAATTTGGAGCAGAATTTCCAAAAAAGAGTTTGTTAGGCTTGAAACTCTAAAAGAAGGCATTTATGATGCAGTTACGTGTTACGATAAAGTAAATGTATCAAAGTGTGTGGTTTTTAAAGTGTTAGACCTAAAACATGTGTCGCGGCAATCAAGGTTAGTGATGCTATGCGAGTAAAAAAGGTCGAAACCCTCTTGAAGAAACTGCTAAACAGTGTAAGCAGGCCAACAGTTTGAAGATTTGAAGAGAAAGTATTTGAAGAAAATGAAGATATGGGCAATCCTTCAATACCACAAGACACTATTAAAATGTAAGTTGCAAATAAACCTTTTTTTCAGTTGCGAATCTCCGAATGTTTTTTACAATTTTATTTTTCTCAGAAAGTATTCTATCTACAGATCTGACATTTTGCACACACAGTTATAGGCATGATAACCATTTATAGACCAGAGATTATTTAAAAATATTTAACATTGCCCTTGTAAAAATAAAAACATAATTTTAAGATTTTTATGCATTAAAAAATAAAATTGTTGCCAAGTAACCTACCTATGGGTGAAAATGTGTATCAAGGACCAATACATATGTGTACATGATGTCAGCCTTATATCCCTGCAGGTTATTTTTTTTAAAAGTGTATCTAAGTCAAATTGTAATTTTATGAGAAGACGACTCCCAACTTAATTACAAGCAAAAAAACCAAGACTGGGATTTAAACCCAGAACGTCGACTCATTTTTTGTGTGATCAGGGTAGCTCAGTGAATGTAAAAGGTCATGCGTTCAAATCCCGGGTTTCCCCATGTTTTTTTTTTAAATTGTAGTAACACTTACTGGAGAAGTATATAGCGGGCAAAATATTTCAACTTGAATAATACCAAAAGTTTAGTCAATTTAGGAACAAGTTTTAGTTTAATTTATTGTTTGTATTTTTGATCGATTTGGGCCTACAATTTTAGTAGTTTTTAAGCTAGGGGCACCTGTGTTCCTAAAGAATCAGGCAATAATTACTTTTCACTTTTTTGACATAGAAAACAAAAAATAATTTGTAGTACAATATTACAAATCTGAGTCAGATTTATCGACGGACTAATGTTGAAAAACATATGAACTTTTTCCCCTATCTCGTCCAATTCAATATCTAAAGAAATAAAAAACAAATATAAAAAACCAGACATTGTGTTATTACGGAACCATGCACCGAAGGATGCATTCTTCTCCAAAGCACAATACCCTGCTGTATGCAGGACTATAAACTGCACACCTGAAATGCAGAATGTTAACAATCAGTTTCTCATCTAAAAAAGAAAAAGAAACAATACATAATAATATAAGTATTTACAAAATATAACATATTAGACAAATTTGAAAATAAAGTAAACTTATGTTAACCACTACTGGCACACTGGCCATGATTGATGGTATTTAATCATTTTCTAAGCATTGGTTTTACATTAAACACACATACTACATACAAATCAGATAACCAACAAACACGGTGACGTTTTGATTCTGTAAGTACCGAACTGCATTACATATTTTATGAATATTCTATTAGTAATTACTATATGAATAAATAGATAACTTATGAGTATTTATTCATAATTATTAATTCATGCACAATAATTCTTTGTGAAATGTCGAGCGCCTGATTAGTATCATGATGCAACTTGTGTAACAACATGGTGTTGCAGATTGCCTGGCGCTTGCTACACTTTCAAAAATATGACTGCATTTTGGTTGAAGTTTATAATAACTGTATCAATGCACAGTGAATAGAGAGTAATATATAGGTTTACAAAACAAATACAATAGAACGAGGTACGAACAACACATTGATAACGGTGGCACCAGCTGACGTTCTAACTTTTATCACTCATGTAACCGCCATTTCAGATCGATTTATAAATGTGTCGTTTTTTTGTCTCCAATTTATGGCTAGTTAAAAGTATATATGGATGCATTAGTTTTCTTTTTGACAAATTCACAATCGCTATCGATTTTAACGTAAAACGACCGCCGGTGTTTGTGAAGTTTGCGCCCGTTGTAATCGGGATGGGTCGAGAAACCACGTCACGCGTTAGAAGTAAAATCCGGAAAGTGCCTTTTTATACCTTTTATCTACAAGAGATACAGGTCAAGAGTCTCGGTGGGTGAGTGGTTAACGCATTCGACTTCCACGCTAGAATCCCTGGTTCGATCCCCGGCTGGGAATTTTTTTTTCTTCAAAAATTACAGGAAAGTATACGAATATACGCCAAGAAGTATAACTTCCACCGTCTGGTCCGACGCAGACCCAAATTTTTTATCAGAGTTATATCAATAACATCAACGCTTCTACAGTCATTACTGAACATATCGAACTTACCAACTAACAACAACAATAAACAGTGGGGAGTATTATCAATAAAACAATATTATCTTACCAAAAAGAATAAAAACACTGTTTACTATCTGTTTTCAAAATATTCTTCAAAATGTTGTGAAAAACGTTTCCTTACAATCAGAAAGTAGGCCTACTGAAGCTAAAGTCGTGAGTTGTAATTTACGTTACAGGAAAATTATGGTGGATCCAAACTTTTGATTTGATTAATTTGAATCTTTCATGACCTACATCATCAAACGGAGTACTGTACATACATTTGAGTTGTCTTATATTGATTATTAAATCATTACATATACACAAAATAAATTTGAAATTCTGCCTAATAAAGTAGTTTAAAATTCATTGATTATTAAATATACAAGGTAACAAGTAAGTATAAAAAACATACTGACTGAGGTAGGCCTACTCCTCCAGAGTAAAGGGCTACGCACACACTGTCAGGTTAACTGCAGATGGTGGTCTGTCGGTTCACAGAAATTGTCCACACACACATCAGTCTACCTGATGATCGCGATCTTAAGTTGATGTAGACTGTAGGTGTGTGGATCGATGACTGTCCCTCTAGGCCACTCCCATCACACTCGGCATGCGGGCACGTGAACTGATGCATTCAAATTCGTCTACAGCTTACAGTCGGACGACAGGTCATTTTTACTTTCTCCACCCTATACGTAGTATATGGAGAAAGTATTGTTTTCGTAAAAATGTTCGAATTTGAATTTTCAGTTGAATTATCTGTTTTGGTGCTCCAAGAACCCCAAAAAATTGTTTAGTGCAATTATCTGTGTTGGTGCTCCCTGAACCCAAACATATTTTTAGTGGAATTTTTTGTTTTGGTGCTCCCTGAACCCAAAAAAGTGTTTTTAACGTGGTGTCTGTCTGTCAGTGTGTCAGTATGTATACACGACCAGAGGGGACACTATTAGTCCGTTTTTCATGAAATTTGGTATGTAGGTACTAAACCCTAATATCTCCAGGCGTTTTTTTCATTTTATGAAATTTTTAATTTTTAAGGGTAATTTACCCCTAAAAACCAATAAAAAACGACAAAAATGCAAATTTCTCAAAAACGGCTCTAACGATTTTGATCAAATTGTCAGTATTTATAGTGCTTAAGATGCCAAACAAAATGACACCACCCGCTTTTATCAAAACTTCGGCGTTTCATAATTATGGGGAAATGTTAAAAATAAACAAGTTTATGTTGTCAATCTAGCATCACGGCAACGGCCGCACGGGGTAGCACAACGGTAGCGAGGACGGCCAGTAATTCAAAGGTCGCGCGATCGAATCCCGCCTGGGACAATAACTTTTTTATACGATTGACGTAGGTAGAATATTATTTTTTTGTTTTGTTCTAAAAAGTAGTAAATAAAATGATTAAAAACAATATTATTTTGACTACAGTAAGTTGGGAGAAAGTTTGTGTCAGTTAACTGATACCGTTTATTTAAATTTATTTTGCTAAATGATTTTTGGATTGAACGGATTCATGGAACACAAACTGGATTTTATTCCACGTTTATTGAGTTGTATCGTCAATATAAATAGCGAAAGTAGATAATTACGAACAAAAGACTGAAGAACGATTCTTACCGGGTGTCTGGAAACGGTTTAATATTTCGTATATAAGGAAAGTTTTAAGGTAGATGTGATTGAGGAACCTATTATAATTTAATATTTTTAGTATTTTTATATTTTTAAAATACTATTTTATTGATTTAAAAAAAATTAACCGCCATCTTGGATCCGTCATCTTGAACGATATTTGGGATTATTTTTAATTTTTGAGTTACAGCATTTTTACATTTTGAAATGATGTATCACATGACCACCTTCTCATTTAAAAAATCAAAGTTACATTCAAAATGGCGCATCTAAGATGGCGGATACATTTTTTGAAATCTTAATAAAATAGTATTTTTACATAGGTTTTTCAATCACATCTACCTTCAAATTTTCCTTATATACGAAATATTAAACCGTTTCCAGACTTTCCGAACACCCGGTATATAAACTGTAGCTTGTGTGACAATAGAAACGGTTAAACAAATTTACAATTTGTGGAGTGGATTTAGGAAGGAGTTCAAAACAACTCGAAATCAGGAACTTTACACACGATGTGGCACGGCAGTAGGCACTTTGGCTAGGTGTGCCTTTTCCCTGTGGTCGAACTAACTGTCATCATTTCTTTATCTATGTTCTAATTTCTAAGTCTCATAAACCTAACACAGGTGAAACCATTTTTTTGCTTTGATTAAATAGTATGCATCCTTTTTCTTGACATAAACTACTTGGAGACAAATTCAGTACTAAAGACATGCAGGCACACAAAGAATTAGACTTTATTTTTTGTAAAAGACCAATCTTCAGATCCTAAATTACTACAGTCTTTAATCAACCAATTCAAAGATTTTACCTAAGATTTTGTTTAGCGTTCCGTACTAAATGGTACTAATGTCTGCCCGTCCGTCTACATATCTGTCATCTTTGATTGTCTATGCGATTTTATGTAGTCGTTGTTTTGAAGTTCGCCATTTTAATGAGAGATAAGTTAATGAAAAACTTATTTTTTTAAATGTCTATACAAACGGCGGCTGTAATTTGCTTATGTAACCCTTTTTTTGAATTATAAAAAATAAAAATAAATTTAAATGAACATTTGTTTTATATCATTTTGTAGGTTTTAATACATTAATAGTAATGGCAAATTACATTTGTCAATAACTCAACTCTCAACAAAATGGCGTCGGCCTTTAAAACAAACCCTACGTAAACAGACACATTAGCCGCCATTTAGGTAATTACTGGTAATTGTAAACAGTTTACACCAAATTCTTTCATTTTCTTACATCTAGGGATCATGAACTTGTTTTAAAATAAAGTAATAAAATAAAAAGTAAGTTTTTCACGCTAAAATTAGAACCCAAGGCACAAAAACCCAAATTTTGAAATTCTTTTTCCAGTGTGCTTCAGGTATTTAATTTCTATCTTCTTTCACAATTTCATCTAAATACTTTCTCCGTTTGAAATTTTAACATATTTTGGACAAAGTGGTTCGTAAATGTTGCACATATTTTCTGCACAAAACCTGGTCTAATGTAGTTAGTTCCCATGAGAAAGCGAACTGTAAAAAACCTTAAAATCGCTGTTGTGTATCCAGCCGTCAAAAACGTAGAAAATCCATTCGGTAAAGTCCGCCACGTCCTATGCCCATTCAAACGTGCTTCGACTTAAGTCGGTAAATAAGAGAATCTACAAAGGAAATTCGTGTCTGGCTGAAGTCTGTTCGGCGTTACATATGGCTCTGAATAGAGATGTACTAACCTTAGTCTAAGCCTTTTAAAGAAAACTGGACTTTTGTTCTCTGCACCGTAAATCTTGTTCATCTAATGTAATAATTCTCAACATTTTAAAATTATATTGACTACAATGCATCACCACTTTACATACCTACGCAATATTCCGAACTATCCGTCTAACTGTAATTTATTTTTTTCGGTCCGTGGTATGCATTTACGCAGACCTCTCTCCCGAGAAGGTACTGTGGGATTCAGTCCGAAATGACAATACCCACTAAACCAACATCCCTCCCTCCACGTGGAAGTAACTCTGGACCGATCACAGGCACATGAGTTATCCGCATTTTAAGGCAAACGCGCTAATAATGGCGGAATACATGTTATATAACTGACGAGGGTCTGTGAATGGAGGTGATGCATCCCAAACACAAGATAGTCAGATTTGATTTGTGGAACAAATAAACAGAAGAATATGTTTGGTTTTGACAGGGGAATGCAATGTTAATTGTACCAAAAGGTTAATCAAATTAATGAACAACAAAACGTATGAACGCTTTACAAACATATTTAACATATACAGCAAAAATGTAACATATACAGTATATGTTTTACTCTGTATTTTAACATATACAGTTAAAATTATAAATGTCATATACTTCCAAGTTGTTTACATTTTATTACTAGTCATATTCTGAAGTTATTTTTATGTCATAACTAGAAACTAACACGCTCATATTTTTTGCCAGTTTTTTATGTAGAATTTTTAAATGTCTTTTCGAAAATAAAACCTTAAGTACTACAAACATACTGATAACATCAATGTCATTGAAATATGTATCAATGTCTTCTAATTGAATTTAATTATACGCCCGACTTCTCAAAATGTTAATATTATTTTACTCTCTTAAGAAATACGAACTATTTTAGTATCGTTTCCAGAACCACACGTGTTTTTCATGTTTAATATAGTTTAATTTGTCAAAGCAAATTATTTTCTAAACTGCAATTATGCTTAATTTAAGCCCGTCCTTCAAGGACATGAGTCTGTCTAATTGGGCAATTATTTCAGTTTTGTCAATTAGAACTTCGAAGCTATACACTCAAACTGTAATTATGTTGATTGATGAATATGGCGGCGCCCTCGATAATTACACTAATTACGATTCTATTATTTGCTCATTACAATAATTGGAACAGCTGTTCTATGAATATTAATTATTCTTTGATTGATTTTATTAATTTGTTATTGTTTTAAAAACAATTTTTAGAAATTGTCACGTTATAAAATTGCAATTTTATACTGTAAGAAACAGATCAATTAAATTAATTGAACCAATAAAACAATCAAGTCGTATCCGGAACTCATGGGGGGATGGGAGGTGAGAACAATAAGAAGAAGTCTCTAACCTATATGTCCGGTGATCTATTAGGCCAAGAAATGTTATAATATCCTTGGAAGATATCTTTAAAAAGATTACGTTGTTACCAAAACGCGTCGAAAGACTGCCACAGTGTTCTTGCAATATTAACCTGGCATCTCCTTTGAAACTACTGATTATTCACCTCATTCAAGTTGTTGATCCACAAAATGTTCAAGCATTGTAACTTATCGAGCAGACGTGATAGTTGTTGCGTTTTCTCTCTCATCTTCAAAGGAATCCACAACCGTCACATCACATGATATTACATTATTAACTTTGTTGTGTGTATGTTTAATTTATTTTACCTGCCTTAACGGCAACATACTCACATAGTTTTCGTTTTGTGCACATTTATGGCACAGTACGTTACGAATGATATAATTTTAATCCTTCAATTTCAGTATCACATCCTGTGAAAGCATGGATGAGTATAATGCCTTGGGCTCCTGTAACTCAGCGGTGGAAATACAGATTGGTTGGTACCTTTAATTTTCCGTCATTCTTTGTAATGTGGTACTTATCAGTTAAGCTATTACTTTTGAACTCACGCAGGACACTTTCCCACCACTTTCGTACAAGTTCTCGTCACAAAAAAAATATGTTTGCGTCGACATTTCGATATAATAATAATAAAATATACCGGATATAATAACAATAAAATATACCGCAAATAATACTGATAAAATATATCGGATATAATAATAGTAAAATATAAAGGTGAAAAACACAATAATTCGACTTCCTACGGACGTATGACATTATATAAACTAATTAGACTAAAGCGAGAAACAAAACATTTTTGCGTCGACATAGCGACATAATAGTAATAATAAAATAAAATAATATACTGAGGCGAAATACACAATAATTTGACTTTTTACGAACGTTTATATAACCCAACTACAGCGAGATAAGAACTGGAGAGAGCTCACGAGGGTAGACCGCATTTGGAACAAATAATAAAGTATTCCAATGCGAAAAACTATCTGTATTCGAGAGCGTATATCTCATTAACGATTACAGATAGCAAAAATACTACAGGTATGCAAAATGTAGAGAATTTTGTCAGCTTTAATTTTGTATACGAATATAATTTTTGTAGGACCAACCTCTACTGAGATATATGCAAAAAATAAAAAAAATGGGACCTTTAACCCCCCTCCCCCTTCTTCCGCCATCCCCTAGGGTCAAGTACTTTCAGTATGTTATACTACTAGGTAGCCCAAACAATGTACCATAGTTGGTCTTTCCGCTTATTGACTTTCCTTCTAGACCCCCCTTTTGGGCATTCGTTGACTAGGCTATTATGATATTAACATTGGGAATGTCTGAAGCTTGTTTAAGTAATGCAAGAGAGGATTACTATTTTTGACAATATCCATTAATATGGAAATGCGCTTCTTACGGATAACGGGATAATCACAAAACTCTGCAACTCTTGGTGGTGAATCGTTGAGCGCTTGTTCGATTGAGGAGAAAAGCCTGCAGTAGGCCTACTACTGTCATTATTATCGTAAAAAGGCCTTTTTATACACTAAGCACTATGGTGTATTTAAACGGACTTTGAATAATGTGGTAAAATAAACCCCCCTTATCCATCGTTTGTATACCCCTGTTAAAGTCTGTATACAGGGTGTTCATAAAGTCTCTTTAACCTCCCTTTATTATTTTTGTTATTGAAAATAAGTTATCAAAACTTTGTATGTATATCTTATGTTGCATAACAAAAAAAAAAAAAAATTGACATATCTGAATCTTTATGATTTTGGGGGGCTTGAGGGGGTAATAGGGTAAACATTTCAAATATAAAGGTAGATCCTAATTCACCATTGAGAAGCTTATTAAAAGAGAAACAGAATGGCGCAAACTAGAGCTTAGTATCTTGCTTCATTTCAAAGTACTGGACAATCAATGTTCTGAAAAATGATATTGTTATCATAACATCAAAGCAGGTTATTAATGTGTTGATATTAATAAAAAGTAGGTTGTATGTTATTTTCCAGAACTTTGATTGTCCATTACTTTGAAACGAAGTAAAATATTAAGTTCTAGTTTGCGCCATTGTATTTCTCTTACCTTTATATTTAAAATCATAAAGGGTCAGATATTAAAAAAAAATTGTCCTTTCTTGCAACACAAGATGTATACAAAGTTTTGTTATCTTTTTTCAGTAACAAAAATAATGATGGGGGGGGGGGGGTGTTTAATGGAACTTTATGAACACTCTGTATATAGTTAAAAGTTTGGAGGCACCCCTCTAACTGTTTAGTGATTGGGTAGAGAAAAGCAAAATTCATAAAATTTGTATAAGGCTTAAAAATGTATTTTTTTTATATATGACGTAACTTTACCACCATATCCAAAATTGGAAATTTTAGGGGCTGCTTAAAATTTGTAAGTCTAGACCCCTCATTTTAAAGGTATAAAAGAAAAAGAAACAACGCAAACTAGAGGTCTCTTAACCCTACTGAAATTGGTGGTAAATTAAACAAAACGAAAATAATCAAATGACATTCTATTAGACTGTAACTAAACAAACACCTCTGTCTACAGTCTCAACATTTTGAAGCAGTCACATTTACCAGCATAACATTTCACGGGAAATTTTCAAAGCGATTCCTCCCAACGGCTTGACAATACGCCAGTGGGGTGTAAAAATGTGAAACTGCTCGCTGCAATGTCTCTTGAGGAATTCGTAGGGATCACTGTACAATTCGATTTCTGAGATCATCAATGTCCTTTACTATTGTTTGTAAACTCTGTCTTTGACATGACCCCATACAAAGTAGTCCAATGATCTGGCAAGCCACTCAATAAATCTTCATCTACCTATCCATCGATTTAGAAAAAAATATAATACAAATACTGGCGGACTTGCCTGCCATAATGTGGAGGAGCTAAGTCTTGCTGGAACGAAACTTGTTTAAAATCTTTTATGAATGCCGTTGGCCCATGGGCTACATAACAAAGTCAATGTTTAAGATAAAACAAAACCTGAACACAAAATCTCACAATAAATACGTTTACTAACCTCAAACGTGTTTCAACGACAATGGCGCCATCCTCAATGATGCAAGGGCTACAGTAACCAAACTATAACTCCGTAGCCCGTGCATCACTGAGGATGGCGACATTGTCGTTGAAACGAGTTTGAGGTTAGTAAACGAATTTATTGTGAGACTTTGTGTTCAGGTTTTATCTTATCTAGTTACTTCCTCACAAGTCAACCTCATTAGTTATTTATTTTTATATACATGTTTATGCCTTATAAACATTTTATGAATTTGGCATTTGTCTACCCACTCACTAAACAGTTAGACTTTCAACTAACTCTGTAAAACGATGCTTCTGCTTATATACTGTAAATATATACTTGATGTAATGGCAAATTGAAAGATGAAAATGTTTCTCTTGTAAATAGTACCGAAGTTTCCAAACTAATGAAGGAGTTATAATATTATTGAAGAAGAGTTTTCCTTTCTCCTTGGTTTGTTCTATGTTAGTTAAAAAATCTGATGCCTGCCTTACTTATGTATTATGGCTGCATCTATAATAGCTATGGATAAATGAGTTGAGCTGATGGATAAATAAACCAACGGATAAAACAATAGCTGTGAGTACTAAATGCAAATCCAAGAAGTGCATGTGTAAGAAAGTAAGAAGAAAGATGTGCTCTGCAACTCAAAGTGTCACAAATCTGTACCTTGCTGTAATAAAATAAATAAAAACATTTTTGATCTCTCTTTGTATTATGTTTGCTTTTTTATTTGTTGCTATTAGGTAATAGACCGTTTTCTTGCAAAAAGTCAACTTGTACTAATTCAAGGCAATAAGAGTATACTTTCCCTAGGTATAGTCAAATCTGACTAGTAAATGTTAATCAAAATTCATCACTTTTCGCTTTTAATCAACTTTAACTGAAAAGACCAGTAAGAGTCGACTTTACCTGGGCAGAGTCAACTCTTACTGAAGAATCTAATTTTCCTGTAAGATACTACCTACATGAAGTCGAAGAGTTATGTGTTATGTCGAATGACTTGCAAAATGGTGAATGCAGGGTCGAATACACAAATGAAAGAGTTCTGAAACATAATATAAAATGCTGTCTACATGTTCTTATTCAAACGTATGTTACAACGGCTATGCTAACTTGATTTTAATTTCGTTGAAACTAATACAGCTTAGGAATGTTACTTCATGTCGTTAATAATAATCGTTTATGACTCTTCTTACATTATTTTGTCAACTAATTGCCGATGTTTGGTTTTACGGTTCCCTACCTTCATAGGAACCTTAGTTTGTCTGTCTACCACGGTAAATTCTTCAAAACGGAAAAGGGTATTACATTAAAGCATTGCAGTTAGTTTTTTTCGGGAGGGGAAAAATAAATATTTTGTTGAGTATAATCGTTCTATCGTTAAAAGGCGTTATGTTCGTTGACGTGTTTCGGAGATACTCAAAACAGCCTACCTCTAGCGAGCCATCTCCGTCTAACCATGCTTATGTGAGTTGGATCTAACCATGCCAAGAAGGATCAGAAGTGATTCTCCATATTCCAAGCTTAGAAGCTTTTTCCACGAGTAATCGGATGATAGTGGTATGAACAGAATTTGAAGTGCGCGTGAATCGTGAGATTTAAAAACCTGATTGGAAAAGTCTTTACAAAAAATCACCCAAAAACCTCGGAAGGGTTTAGTCTCTAAAGCTGGTCAGCATCATCCCGGGTGTAAATAGCAGGCGAACGGGAAGGTTATCTTACAAAAACCTTGTTAAACTATATTTACCGCTGTGAACATAACACGACCTGAGAGGTCTTACAATTACAGCATCTGCATAAAACAATGCTGAATGTCTGAAACTAAAAACATGACATTATAGAAATGTTGTTACTTTATTTAGAAAAAAATTAGTGGTTACGAGATGGTGAATCTTGATATACACTGGTTTAATTTCTGAAAGTGTTTAGAGTTTAAGAATGAGCTTGGATTTTATAAAATGTTAATATTTTTTACCTTATTGTTTCCGTCTTGTGACTTCGTCTTCGTTTTTTATAATGACGCGTTTCGAAACCTATGTTTCATCATCAGATTATTTAATAAATAAATTAAAAGTTCACATTACAAAAACACAACAACATACAACTCACGACACATAACACATATAAATTGTCCGGTAGAGGTCTACTACGGCGGGCGGTCGAGCGACAACAATTTTTTTTTAAATTATAAAATGTTTTTTGTTGTTTGTAAACCAGGCAGAAGGAACGTTTTCTTTTATCCTGCAGAAGTGTAGGATCTGTGATGATTTGTTGTATGTGTGTGTAATGGGAGGCTTGGGCCTGAGTGAGTTTGTTTTTTTGAGTGAGGATTTTGCGCCCTTGAGAGATGGTTACGTTCGATACGAATTATTTCTGAAACACGCTAACGAAAATAGTTCATAAGGCAAGCAAGGATTAGCAGAAGGTTATATGAATCTTAATTATGCAGATCCGAGTGGGTAAATAATTACAATAATAAACATTTCATGATACTGTTATGACATAGTTGAGGGCTTTAGTTAGTTTTCAGTATATTTCAGAAAATATAGCTAACTTATATATAGCTAGGAGGAGTTTATACACCGAGTTCCTGAGCCTGAGATATTCGTATGGTTGGGTGCGGGCATGTGTTGAAGTTTGTAAGGAGTAAATTTTAGTAGTTTTGATGTTTAAATTCTTCTCTAAATTTGTTTATAGCTATTATTTATAATACTTTTGGTTTTCTTTCTATTTTGTTAAATGTCATTAAATTAATCATATTTAGAAATTTCAATGTTCTTGCGCTATTAAAAATTTTATATTTTTATACTTTTAATGTTATAGTTGTTTTCATTGTTAATAATTGTAGATTTCTACTGATGTTTTATATCGACGTGTCTTATATAACTTAGTTATGTTCTGTTCTGAAGACATATAAAATATAATACAATAGAGTACAATACAACCTGCAAAAGTCATTTCGTGCACTCACTACAGCATGAAGTTGGATGGTGCTCAGGGTAGGGAACGGAAAGTGGGCGATTAGCAGACGCTGAAACTTATGTTCCCCGCTTCTCCCCGCGCCACCACAATGTCATTGACTGTACTTAGACCAATTTTAATAAAATCACTCTGTACACTCGGAGTTTCCCCAGGGCGAAGAAGAGCGTTAAGACGGGACACAATAGATAATGAATTGGATATAAAAAGCGACTACAGAAAACTTGTTTGAGTATATTATTTTCATTAGGAAGTAAATCCAATATGGTGAAAGTGCAACATTGCTTAAAACATTATTACTACCCTTACAAGGGAACAGATGAAGTCTATTTTCCAATGATTGAATCAATTGAGAAATTACTGACAAGCTCGTAAGTCTTTGGAATGTGCGTCTAAAGAATTTATGTGCAATGTATGCTTCACTGAATTTCGAACAGTCCACAGTATTTGACTTTAGTCAGCCAAAGTTCAGCTTTCGTCGAGTCGAGTTTATAACTTAATTGGCATTCTCCCGGGCGAGATGAGGGTGCTTACAAAACGTTACAAGTCCCAAGGGATAAAACACAATGCCAGGACTCCCTATCGGCATGTACAGCAGGCTTGGAACAATGGAAGAACGGATGAGTCATTAATTGGGTGCCAGTATACCTGAATATTTCAATGCTTTCCTCGGTAGGATTTTATATTAGAAATTCTTCGTGTTAGAAAACGGAAGCGAAATGGAATTATTTGAAAACTTTGAACGAATAAGTTTCCTACCGAAGTTAGTTTTCAATATATTTGGATAAACTTCCAGTCTGTCTGAACACAAAATATATTCTTTTACTTCGTCCAATTCTTTGAGTTTGTTTTTAATACACCACGAAAGCTTGAGAGTGATTTGATTGTTTTTTGGTTCTTTGCCTTATAAAGGTTAAACGGACCTGGACTCCTTATAGATCACTTGTTTGTGTGACTGTCATAGACTTAATACTCCATACTTACATGAATACAAATATTTTTGGTAAAGTGTTTAAAACAAAATGTTTGAAATACCAATAAAATAGCCTACTTATTTTTTAGGAAAAATCCATACGTTTTGAAAGAGAATTAGTCAAATATTTCTTTAATTTTTGTAATACAAAATGTTGGATTGTGAATTCATTATCTTAAGGGTCTGCTCCAGTAAACGAGAAAGCAACCGGAAACGCAAGCGCTTCCCTCTATTGCCGTATCTAAATAGTGCAATTTCATGCAGCTGAGCGCTTTGACATTGCCTCATTTTAAACCATTTTATAAATCCATCTTCTGTAATTGAGTGCTAAAAAAAAAAACTGACTATTCTTTATAAAATTTCGGATCCGGCTTGCAAATTACTTTTCATTATCAATTTTTTATTGTTTTTGGAAAAATATTCAAACTTTGTACTTAAAAAATGTCAATTACGTAACAAATTAAAAGCAATTTATACTAACGACCGTTGGTTCTTGGTGAAATTCCATTATAAATAAATAAATGAAAACTTGTGTAATGTTTCACAAATCATTTTCACAAATTGATTTGTGAAACATTACAAAACGTTTTCATTTATTTAAATGAAAAGCATTTAAAAAATCTAAAATGCAAAACGGAAGCGTATTGTGATTGTGCTTAAAATGAGACCTTGCAAACAATTAATTGTATGACACAAAATAAAAATAAATGGTTTGAAATTTTGCATTGCTCTTATGGGATAAAAATCCATGTTGGCCACCACTACAGCAGACCCTTAAGTCAACTATCTTATCGAAGGTTTTTTGTTAAAATATATTGTTTTTTTATATTTCTTGTCCACATAAGCTTAATGGGTACAAGTAGGAAGAAATTCAGAATGTATTTCAATATTAGCTTATAGCTAATAATATTGAAGTAAACACTAAACAGCTGTAAGAACGTAATGTGGTTAATGTAAACAATAACTTAAAAAAGTAAAGTACAAAAATCAACAGCCAAGAAGTAAATATTAATTTAGCTGAATGTGTGAGTGATTAAAATGAATAATAACTTTATTATTCTGAAAAACGAACATAATAATGCACCTTAACATATACAATTAGGTTACTGATATTCGCAAAACGTTTTCTCAAGTCGGCTATTTCCGACTAGTATCTTTCAAATAATGACGGTTGTTTGATGTTAAACTTTTAAAATAATTTGTTACAACGACTTCACTTTGCCTTGTTTTAGTCCTCCAACACGGAGACTGGTTAAAATAAAAGTGATTTTGTTTATCTTTCTACTTTCAGTGATAGTGCGGTAATGTAGTATCAATGAGTAGATATCAATCAGACCAGGGAAGCAGGTATAAAAGTGTGTTTGTGCCATCGGCCGCTAGGATTCGACGGTCACAGTCACATGCCCGTGCTAGAGCGATGCGTTTTTTGATACCAATGTCTTCTGTAGTTCCAAACTGAAATCATCTTCATGGATGTGAGATGGAGAACTACCATATACCTCCCAGGGGGCGGGGGGGGGGGGGGTTGCTGAGTTATAGCTGCATGCACACGGACAAACCACGCTTATATTTATTAAATACGCTCTAATAGTGATTTCACGTATAGCAAACAATTTGGTTTAAAACAAATATTAAAACTCTTTTCAATTTACTACTATTGTTACTTTTTTATACAAATGGTTTCGCTGATCAAACATTTTCGGGTCAATGTCGTGTATAAACACCAAAGTAAACTTCCGCCTCAGTGACCGTTTCAATAGATTCACAATTGTCAAAAAATTACGAATCAATTAAAACTTTATGACTCGAAACAAAGTGTGTTGCTTTTGAAGCCGAAGCGGAAAGTCTTTGTGTCCAAATTTTACTCTTAATTCCGACCAAGACCGTAAAACCCGCATCGGATTTGATACCTTTACTTTCCGGAGGTTTTATTTCAGTCAAACAAACATCACGTGTCTCAGCTTCTTTGTAGGGAACACGCTGCTTGCGTTAACCCTGTCGGATTGTGTTTGGAAACTTTTCGATGCGTGAAAGTGCGTCGACCCCGAAGACCTATCGAATTACAGACGCGTCACGCTCGTTAAAGTGTTACAGAAGGACGGATTTCTTCACGACGAAATTAAACTGATTATTGAACGTTTGGTTGAGACCAAGATACTGATACAATAAAATGCAAGTTGTGCAAAAGTTCCAAAGCATGAAATAATCAGAAGGAATTAACTGAAGAAGTGCTCTTTTAGTCACACAGTATAATTGTACGTATAGGAAGAATAAAGAACATATTTTTCATAAAAGTTTGGATTCGGTCAAGTTTTCCTGCAAATTATTTGAGTACATCTGGCATCACTGTGTTTTTTTTTTATCAAAATGATAGTTGCTGAATTTTCGTAAATAGAGGGAGGAAATGGTTTTTTAATCAAGAAACAGTTTCATCAATATCTTGTAAATAATGTATATAAAAAGAAATACAATTTTAATATCTTTACATAAAACCCTTTCAAATAATACCCAACATGAAGTTTAATTTTGGTACTACCAAACTTTGAGAGACAGACATTCAGACAAAAGAGTATCCTATAAGGGTTAAGGGTTTTCTTTTAAGGTACTGGTACGGAATTCTAATTGAGGGATTTTTATATTAAAAAATGAATACACATATCAATTGGTGTAATCTCTTTCGCACTCACGAAAAGTAAGCACTATAATTACCTCCTAGTTAAATAATTAAAAAACACACCTTCAGGACAAAATATTTACCAACTCTTGCAACATCAAAAATTGCAATTTTTTTTATGATTTTTGGACCTTTGAATTTGGTAATTTTTGCATTTTCAGACTTAAAATAATGAATATCTCGAATTTTTTTCAAAATTAGATTTAGCTTGTTAATGTAAAGTTAGATTTTTAGGTTAATATTATGTTAGATTTTGTTTGTTAATGATATTTTGGATTTTGATGTTTAATGTTAGGTTATGTTTTGCTCGTTAATGTTATGTTAGATTTTGCTGGATAATGTTAGGGTTTATTGCTAGTTTATGTTAGGTTAGATTTTTCTAGGTAATATTTGGTTAAATTTTGCATAAATATGTTAGAATAGAATTAGTAGCGGAAGGTGAATAAGTCAAATTATTTCAGTATAGGTTAATTTTTTTTAGATAATGTTAGGTTATATTTTGCTTGTTAATGTTATGTTACATTTTGTTTGTCAATGTTATTTTGGATTTTGCAGTTAATGTTAGGTTAGATTGTGCTTGTTAATGTTAGGTCGGTTTTTACTTGTAAATATTATGTTAGATTTTGCTTGTTATTGTTAGATTTTATTTGTTAATGTTAGGTTAGATTTTGCTTGATAATGTAATGTTAAATTTTGCTTGTTAATGTTAGTTTATATTTTGCTTGTTAATGTAATGTTAGATTTTGCTTGTTAATGTTAGGTTAGATTTTGCTTGCTAATGTTGTTAGATTTTGATAGATAATGTTAGGGTTTTTTATAATTAATGTTAGGTTAGATTTGCATAAATATGTTAGAACAGAATTAGTAGCGAAAGGCGAACCAGTCAAATTGATTCAGCATAGGTTAAGTTTAGCTAGATAATGTTAGTTTATATTTCGCTTGTTAATGATTTTGTTAATGAACCTAGGTTGATTTTGCTAGATAATGTTAAGTTAGATTTTGTTTGATAATGTTACGTTTTTTCTACTTTATGTTATTTTAGATTTTGTTACATAACTTAAGGTTAGCTTTTGCTAGATGATGTTCGATTCTATTTTTCTTGGTAATGTTATGTTGAATTTTGCTAAGTAATTACAGTGTTACTGATGAAGTTTTATTATATACAATTAGGTAATGCTATTGCAACACGTTCTACAATATTTTAGACCGTAGCTGTTGCTAAAATTTCTGAAAAAAACTACCTGAAATTTTAATGTCTCGTCGAGTACCTTCATGTTCACCAAACCATTGTGAACTGCTCTAATTTTAAAACTGACATTAGACGAAGCTAAATACGGTGATTCCAATGTCATAAATCGTGTTTCGGTATTTGGTTGTTGATAAAGCCTGGCACAAGTCCACCAAGCAGCTAAGTATTTGGCAATCTGCCAAAAGTAGTCCCATCTGTTTTAATGTTTATGTCAGTTCTGCCAAGTTTGAAAATGATAAATTAATTCCAAAGGTCACTTAGTAGTCAGATAGTAAAATGAAATTTGTTCCGAGACAAATTAACATCTCCGTTAAAGTTGTAAAAATGCAAATATGTTTTAAGCGAAAACAAGTTTATTTACTATCTTTTACTCAAGTTTTTCGTCATATTTTGTGGTAGTTCCGAATTCAAATTATTTTAAATGACCGTACATAAAAATTATGATATTAAAAACTAGAGATTGGGTAATTATTACTGTTTCATTTAAAAAATCAAATAATTCGAAGTTTTTACAGTTCTTAGAAGAAGATAAGAAATAAGTATATATTTTGAGACTAATGTTACAAATTAATTTAAATTAAAAAACATTAATTAATAAAACTATCGAAATTAACAGTACAAATGAAAAGATTGAATGAATGAACAAACCAAACTAATGAAGTAAAGGAAATTAATCAAACGAATGAATTGATCAAATGACACGAACGAAACCAACGAAATGGAAGAATTAACGAATGAAACGAAACTAGCGACATGCAATGAACGAATTGGAGGAATGCTTTTAAATCGAACGAGACTAATGAAATAAACGTAATGAATTAAACTAATGTAAACAAAAGTTATTTGGACAAACGAATATGAGTAAAATGAATCAAACATATGAAACAAACGGATTAAAAATTCGAACAAAACTAATTTAACAAACGAATTGATGAAAACGAACAAATGAATCAAATAAAGCGAAGGAATAAGTAATTGAACGAAGTCATTGAAACAATTGTAACAAACAGAATAATGGTAACAAATAATTAAATCAAATAAAACTAATAATAAATAAATTCAACGAAACTTAGTTAAGAACGAATCAAATGGGACTGAATAAATAGAACGAAACTAAGGAAACGATAAAAATGAGCGCAACGGTCAAACAAACAAAATTACTGAAACTAATAAAATAAAGTAAACAAATAAATAAATTAAATAACAAGCAAATCCAAACCGAGTGTGCTCTCTGAGACACCGTAGCAAATCCGCAGAAAATAACAATAGGTGGGACCTCTAAGTTAAATTTAATAAATTATTAATGAGAATGGTTTTTAAATGTGTTTAATATTTTGAGATAAAATTGTAATAAGTTTTTCATTTACGAACTATAGTTATAACTTTGATGAGACTATTATATTATTCTTAATGAACGTAATTATAGAAAGTGCCATTTTCATGTTTAGTTTACGAACTGTTGGAAAGTTCCTGAGGCTGGAAACATTTAACAACTTTGGAGAACTTATTAAACTATACCAAACATATTTGTTAGTAGGTGAACAAGTTTGTTCATAATTTTGAGTTACTAAAAGCTAGTTTTTTCAAAAGGTCGTAACATGATGGAGTTTCCAAACTGACACATGAATCAACTGCAAGTACTCTGTACCACTTGCGACAACCATGTGTTTAACATTAGCCTTCTCTAAGATCCAATATGTCGGAATTGCAGTACAAAAAATGAATTCTGAGGATATGAAGAATATATACATTCCTAGTAATTAATACACAAAAATATACAGTTTTTTTCAAAAAATATTCAAATTAATCGTTTGACTAGCCACCTGGTCACACATAGCCCAAATTGAATGACATAAAAGTATTATAAAATAATACAAAAGGTTACCAAGCAATTTTGAAGTTATTTCTTTCATATAAACAAAATACTGTTCCATGAAACCAATCCTATAAGAAGTAAAGGATTAATTTCTTACTAATTTTCATAAGTACAAAGGTTTTGTTTAATCCGATGAATATTATCATTGTGTTTTCAATGCAAACGTTGGATCGCTTAGAGAGCTGGTTCAGTCAATGTTTCCAGGTATTGAACTGCCAATTGCAAAATGGAAACACTGCTGCAATCTGGTAGTACAGAGATATAGAGAATAGTATTGTTGGTGGCTTCCTGTAAATTAAGTAGAGGAAATGAATACAAAACTTATAAGAAGCGCAACGCTTATGGAGAATAGTCAACCAGGTTGGTTGCAGCCAAATCGAGCTTAACACGGCAGCCGTTAGGCAGCGCTGGCTGAAAATGTCCACCCGTCTATGACTCATCAATCCTCCGCGCCAGGTGTGAGTGAGGCACAGGATGGCTGGCTCATTCTTTGTCTCACTCACACTTGCCGTACAGACGACAGTAGAGCTCTCGCTATCTAGCGGCTGCCGCGCTAAGCTTGCCAGATCCAAATAAAACTAGGCAGAATCTTTAACATGGGCGTTGCGTTTCTTATAAGTTCAGTATTCATTGGTAGAGGACACTAAACAAATATTATAACTGATTTACGTCATCTAGAAACTTATATCTTAACGTCTATGTTTATATAACACTTTTGAGTTATAACCTTATCATTACTTCCTTTGGTTAAATTGTCCAACATTTGTCTAATCGATATACTGACGTGCTACTGGAGTCTCTGGGTTTGCTTCACTGCTTTTTGTTTAATTAATTTTTTTTTACCAAATTCAACTTTATATCTCTATGTAAATAATTGACCGAGCGTAAACGAGGTCTCCTTTTTAACTCGACCGTTCGGCATTTCGTCTGTGTGTCTGTATGTCTGTGTGTCTGTGTGTCTGTCTCACGATTACGGCCAAACGCCTTGACTGATTTCGATGATTTTTTGCATGAATGTTCCTTATTCCTAGGCCGAGCCATGTATATATACGGTTTTTTCCATTTTTCATTTTTAACCCATTAAATAAAATAAAAATGGCGGCCGGACAGATTCTCTCAATGTAAGCTTTTTTCCAAAGTCAGTTTGTGGCTTAACCGTGAGTCGAATTTAAAAACTAATAACATTTTGCCAGCAGTAAATTAAATTTTAAACAAAATTGTGTACTTGATTTTTTTCCATATCTCTAACGGTAAGCTCACAAAATGGCCGTAAACTTCGAATTTGTTAAAAATCGTCAAAGTTTTTGTATTTCAACCATGTTTTTATTCGTTTATTGTAAACCAATTCAAAAGTGTTCCATAGCTTTTTTGTAGATAAAGGTTTAAAGAATTCATATATGCCAGTAAAAAAAATTATTGAAGTAAAATTAAGAAAGTTATTAGCTCAAGAAACAATCACGTTCAGTAACGAAAGGAAAATTTAAAATTCAGGCCTACATAAAAAGCAGTAAAAATTATTGTAATTTTTTTCATAAATTATGTAAAAAAGTTTCGTAATTTAGTTCTAAATAGAATTGTATAGAAATATTTATCAATTTCAAATTTCTTATTTTGAAAACACCAGTTTTTATGTTGCTACTACAAGACTGCTAACAAAACTAGGCCTGTTTTGAATAGTAATTTAGGAATATACCATTTGCCCAAAAATGACATATTATTATAAGAAAGTGTAGAGGATAAATCAAAGAATTGAACTGTATACCTGTAAATTATCATTGTAAATTTCATAAAAGTATTTGACTTAGCTTTACTTGAATTACAAAATGAGATGAAACAAATGAAACCTCGTGGCAATAAAGGACATACAAAAAAAATTCCGTAGGACAGCGTGGGAAGTGTTGGTACAATGTTGAGATCACTATCACGACGTTTGAACATCGTTTGTTTTATTATTTCTAATATTGGAATATGATATGGAACTTAAGTTAACTTATAAGTTAAGTTTGAGTTATTTAAGTATGTAAATATTTAATTGTATGTTGTCCCTCTATAACGCTATATTTTTAGCTATCTTAAGCATTATTAACCTAAATAAAACACAATGCCTCTAAAAGAAAATCTTTAGCAGTTAAAGCTCAAGAAAAGAAATAAAAACGAGAACTAGAAATCCCGGAATCGTGGGAATTGTAAATAATATTTCACTGGCTAAACCTTGTGCTAACTTCCTTACTGGCACACTATTTTTAACCTAAGCTCAAAACCACATTTGTTATTTCAACGAGCGAGGTCTACTGTTCACAGAACTACTAGTTATTCCTTAATTACCAGGAAGTGTTTAAAATTCTTTTAAGTATTTTATTTTGAAACTGATGTTCGATGTTTACATTTATTTCTACGTACTATCCATCCAAATTAGTTTCAGTATTTGCTGATATAGTAGTTTAATCTGAAGTGATAGCTTTGAGCTTCTTCTCAAAAGCCAGTGCATTCGTCTAAATTTCATGTTTACTTCTTTTTCCATTTAGTATGTGCCTTCAATCTCAGTTTGGAGTCAGATATACCAAGTTCTTGTTTGAATAAGGAAACCTCTACGATTAAATTTTAACTGGTAAGTAGATCATTGTGCTGCTATTTGAAACGTGGTACTTAACACCTTAAAATCTACAGACACATTTTCATCAACAAACATCAAGTGCAATCATTTTACAAAAATAAACGGTTCTAGAAACTGGCACATATTTTCTCACAGACATATTTAAATTATTATACAGATTCACTGTGACTTCATAATTGTGTTAAAGTAGGAGAAGGGATCCATCAAAGTAGGAGAGTAAGTAATAATAATTATTATTAGTTACAAAGAAAACTATTAGATCAATTTCGAAGAAATTTGAACCAAACATGTCAATTAGGCCTGTATAGATGCACGAAAAAAGGTTTTAAATTTTTTTGAAAAACAACCCCTTCTTTGCTGCCCAAAAAAACTCTAAAAATCAGTATTTATTATTATTATTAGCTAAACGAGAATTTTTAGAAAGATGCGGGTTTTTTTCATATGGTAGGGTACATTAAGTACTACAAATAAGCAAAATTTTATGAAAATCGTTAGAGCCGTTTTTTCATAAAAAATAGTAACTGATTTTTTGGGGTGTCTTTTGGCCAAAAAGGGGGTAGTTTTTCAAAACCTTTTTTCGTGCATCTATACAGGCCTAATTGACATGTTTTCTGCAATTTTCTTCGAAATCGATCGAATAGTTTTCTCACTAACTTTGTATACATGCAGATATAGAGATATACAGACATACAAACATACATACATACAGACAGACGTTTTGTAAAAAACACCTTTTTAGACTCAATGCTTCCCCAAAGGGATATTTTCACAAAAATCTCAAAATCGATTTTTTTTGCGATCACTATACTTTCTCTATACTATAGTATAGTGAGAAAGTAATAATAGGCTCCATATGCATTGAAATCAACCCAGACAAAAGAGTTGAGCTTTGTACTCGTTTCAAGTAATTAAAAACTACAAAACTGAATCAGAATGACATTGTCAGTTTTTGAAAATCAGACCGGTTTAGTAAATAGGCCCAATTGTGATTACTAAAAGTTTACAAACCTCCATGTTGAAGAAAAGAAACGTAAAAATCTATGACGTCACATTTTAGGAAGCTGTATGTGTTAAAACTTTAAACTATATTTTAAGTTATTATGTATTGTTGAATAATTACGCTATTAAATATCTGACAGTTCAAGAAATTTAGTATTGCATTTTCCAGCCAGAGAAATAAAACAATCTACCGAACAATCAATTAGCTGATCGCTGGACAGGGAGTAGAGGGAGTGAACCTTATGAGTTGGCTGCCTTTGACTGGTAGGCTTCTTTATGGGGGGGGGGGGGGGGTTCTATAGGAATGAAACCAACAACTGACGAGAACATAAAAAAGGTTATTGAAGAATAAATCATGATCTCACCATAGGTTTTCTTCGTATAAGAGTAATGTTTTTTTAATTTGAATAATAATTAACAATTATTTAACTGATGAGGTAAAATGTCTCTTAAAATTATTAAATATAGTTTTGAAAGTATGTCCTGTTTAATTTACTGTTAGCCAAAACAAATTGAAATAATTAACAATTCAGTTGAAAATGGTGTATAGCTGGCGTAAGCAATAGAAAGAATAAAATCATAAACTGGCATTTTGTTTTCATGAACGAAAACAACTTCAAATTGAAAGGTACAGTTTTGTACATGTTTGGGTATTTCTAAAAATGATTCATTCAATTTGGTTCATCCGCAACCATTTATTTGGCGGCTATTCAAACGTTTAAATTCTGTACATAATAGCTCGGTAAATAAAACAAAAAAGAAAGTAGTCGCGGGACTGCCGACAGAAGTGAAAACTGTAATGAATATAAATCGTTGGTCATATTGGTTTAATCTGGAATTTGATTATTTTAACACTACCAAGTAAACTATTTTAACACAACTTACTAAATGAGGCAGCATAATGTCCATTTCAGTGGTATTACCAAGCAATCTGTTTAACACAACTTACAAAATGAGGAAGCACAATGTCAATTTCAGAGGTATTACTAAGTAAAATATTTAAATACAACTTACTAAATGAGGAAGCACAATGTTCATTTCAGAGGTATTACCAAGTAAACTATTTCAAAACAACTTACTAAATGAGGAAGCACAGTGTCCATTTCAGAGGTATTAACCAAGTAAACTATTTTAATACAAATTACACGATGAAGAAGCCCAACGTCTATTTCAGAGGGATTACCAAGTAAATTATTTCAAAAAAAACTTATTAAATGAGGAAGCACAATGTTCATTTCAGAGGTATTAAGCAAGTAAAGTATTTTAACACAACTTACACACTGAATAAGCACAATGGCATTTCAGAGGTATTACCAAGTAAACTATTTTAACATAACTTACACAATGAGGAAGGACAATGTTCATTTCATAGGTATTACCAAGTAAACTATACACTCTGCTATATGCACACGTGTACTATGTATGGTAGATCGTGGAAAAAGGCGATTCACGCCTGCAATTTTTTTCGACGCGGTTTTCACTTCAACATATAAAGTGGTTTTGGAAGACTTATATGCAATACCATCAATGCTGAAAAAAAAACAAAACAAAAAATGCGATTCAAAAATGCTATTCTTAATTGTTGACAGAATTGGTTGTATCCTATTATTGCATAAACTAGTTTGTTGTTTGCACAAACTATGTTCCCCTCAGCTTTATTATTTAGGTTTGGTGTACAATATCTATCTGCAGATTACGAAAGCCCCTCAGCAACGCAAGTATTCCCAGGCATACATTTTATAAAACATTATCTGCGTTTTGTCATAAAACGAACAGATTTTATCGCGTTGCTATTCTCGTTATGTTTGTTATGATAACAGTTTGAATGACGTCATCTTGCAAAGCCATGAAAACCAATGACTGAGAAGGGAACAAACGCTCCGAGTCATTGCAGTTTTTAAACGAATGAAAGTATTTTGCCATTTTGGTGTACGTGTGCTGGCTGTACTAATGGAAATTCTAAATCGTTATCATTTGAGTATACAAAATATAACATTAGTTTCATGAATGTAACAGGCCAAAAACATATATGTGTTGCCAACAATTTTTGTTGCCTATTCTCAAGATATTGATAGTAGGCCTAACCGAAACCCAAGTCAAACTTTTATTTATTACAGTACATGGTTTTGTTTTATGTTTGTTTTGAGATTTCTGAATTATAAATTTTGACAGACTATGCCAAAACTAAATAAAACCTTGTTTATAAATAAAGTAATGACATATGCAAATAAGAGGAAAGACCATGTTGATCGCTTTGATGGCCAATTTGTGAACGAAATAATGTACCCTATATTTTAGTTACTACGAACTTTAAAATTTATTATTACACACACAATAAAAATGCGCATGATTTCCATTTAGTTTCATAATTTTTAGAACCATTAGAGTACTATTTTTAGCAAAAATACCCAAAATGTAGGCATTGTATTAACGTTTACGGTCTCAGATGGATAACGGCCGTCCTAACCTTCTTCCTAGGTATAAAATACTTTATTTTAACATTGCATATTCGGCCTTCACTCTTAATAGTTTCAAATTCCAATTTAAGAAACTATTTTAGGTGAAGAAGCAATAAAATCTAAGTTACCTCAGTAAATTTATTTATAAATGTTTTATACTACGGTGAAAACATTGAATTCTGTTGATGATAATAATTTAAAAAGTAAGATATTAAGTTATGAGTTATTGGTAAAACATAGGTAAAACATGAGACTACAATAGCATCCATTTTTGTGTATTCTGTTTATGATAATATTTTAAAACTGATGTACCCAGTCAGCTGTTTATGTATTAATATTGATTTGTTGACATTTACTATCTACTTATATAAAGCTAGACGGTAACACTGATTTATTGACATTAATTATTAGGCACTTCCCGTAATCGGACCCCCTTCAACCTTATACTTGAATTAAAGCTCTCGACGAGAAACTTTTGGGAAAATTGCCAGAATTTAATATTTTTTTATTTTGGAAGCACCTTTTAGGCGGGAAAGATATTTTCAATTTTTACAATTTCTTCATTTTCCTACTTTGAGCGCGTTTTCTAAGAAAACGGTAAGAGATAGCAAAAAATGTTAAATACAAAAGTTGTAGACAATTTAATTTCAGACTGACGATTTTTCATCAGATTTAAGATCCAATCATCCATTTAGCCACTATTCATCCGAGAAGGGAAGCTCCGCCCAACGTTCTTAAAGCTAGACGGTTTCACTGATTCACTGACATTAATTATTAGTCACTTCCCGTATTCGGACCCCCCTCAACCTTATACTTGAATTAAAGCTCTCGACGAGAAACTTTCTAGAATATTGCCAGAAGTTAACAATTTTAAATTTTGCAAGCACCTTTTGGGCGGGAAAGATTTTTTAGATTTTTAAATTTTTTTCATTTTTTCACTTTGAGCGCGTTTTGTAAGAAAAAAGTAAGAGATAGCAAACATGTTAAATACAAAAGGTGTAGAAAATTTTATTTCAAAGAAGAGATTTTCCGTCAGTATCAAGATCCAATCATCCATTTAGCCACTATTCATCCGAGAAGGGAGACTCCGCCCAAAGTCCTTAAAGCTAGACGATTTCACCGATTCACTGACATTAATTACTATGCACTTCCCGTAATCGTACCCCCATCGACCTCATACTTGAATTAAAGCTCTCGAAAAGAAACTCTAGGGAAAATTGACAGAATTTAACATTTTTTAATTTTGGAAGCACTTTTTGGGCGGGAAAGATTTTTTAAATTTCTTCATTTTCCCACTTTGATCGCATTTAGTAAGAAAACGGTAAGAGATAGCAAAAAATGTTAAATACAAAAGATGTGGAAAATTAAATTTCAAAGGAGAGATTTTCCGTCAGAATCAAGATCCAATCATCCATTTAGCAGCTATTCATCCGAGAAGGGGCTCCACCAAACAATCCTTCAAATTTCCCATGTTAATCTTATGGAGATAATGTTTAATGAGTTTGAGTCAGCTGCCAAATAAAACAGCTGATTTGTGCTCGGTTACCTATGTACAAACGAGCCAAAGATTAACGAGATTCTTTAGCGAATTTTCCAACTGCGAGCAAAGCGAAGCAGCCATCTGAGGCCGAAGGCCGAGGCGGGGTTGGGACGCGAAGCGTCCAGGGGCGGAGCCCCTAGTAGCTACTAAATTTATTAAATTCCTAATAACACCATACACATGTATGTAACAAATTTACACATTTATTTAATGTGTATTTTTATTTTTTTAAACATTTTAACGAAAAAAAAACTGATAAACCTATATGTTACTCAGGAAAGTCAAAATTACCCAACAGTAAACGAATTTTATCAACTAAGTTTAGTGATCTCTTAGACCACCTCAAACCAGTGGCGTAACCACATTGATTGGCGCCTCCCACAGGGGCCAACATCGAAAAATGTGATAATGGAAAATGCCCAACTTTACACCAAAACTTTTGGGGGACATTAGAGTACCGAACTCGTGAGACGTGTGACCCGTGAAACTGTGTCACTGCCACTGTGCCACATGTCTGTCGTGCCACGCGAGTCGCGCTGCGTAGCGTCGCTTTACCAATATGCGCTAATCCATTCATTTACGTGTGTTACAAAAAGTCGCGCTGTGCCACGTCGCGTGACAAGCGTCAAACGCGTGCCAATATGCGCCTAGCCTAACACTGGTGGTTATACATTTACATCAATGAAATCCATTTGTTTGATGGGGGAGCAAATAAATCACTTATTAATTTATTACTGAAGTTTAGCAGACATTATTTTTAACTGCTTGTAAATAGATTGCGCAACCATAATGATTACTGTTTCAGATTTATGATCCGTGTTTATATTATTTATGGAACAGTTTTATTAAAATATCTTAGTGAAATATTGTTCATTGTAAAATTTATTTTGCTGATAACGTGTTTGCTACATTTTATTTTTAGAGTTATTTTATATATTTTTTACGTACCCAGGTCGCGGCGCCCCTTGACCTGATACGCCCCGCAGAGTGGGGGTGTTATTTACGCCACTGCCCCAAACATTGAAAAATAAAGTTAACGTATTTATAATATTGGTACAGAGTAACATAAAATTGATATTAATACAAAACATATACATCACATTAAAATTATTTAAAAGTTGTACGGATGATTCAGATGAACATCCTACTCAAATACCAATTAGCGGTTTGTTCTTGTATGGATCATTTTGATATTGTAGCAGTCTGCAAAAATTATTGGTGCAATATCGTATTTTGTAAAGGTTATTTAGCATGTGAACAAGAAGTTTGAAAAAGAAGAACAAGAGATAAAATAAATGCATTAAGAACAACAACTTAAAAACATTATTTTCAAGACGTCTACAAGTTTGTAAATTGATTTGTTTGAAATTAGTGGTAATCATTTACAATTATAACATACATTTGAATTTTGAACTAAAGAGTTAAAGTGATTTAGAGGAATCTTACTTATTTACTTATTTAGCAGTAAGTTCCACGTAGAATGTTAGTTTGTAGCTTCCTTTGTTACATCCGCTGTTTTCTGTTCTTTACTGCCTCCCTCCATCCTCTCACTCCCAAGGATGTTCCCCAACGTCAGTCAACCAGAGCTTCTGTGGTGGTCCTCATAACCATTCGAGCTTTGACAGTTCATCCTTTGTCACTGTCAGCAATCTTCCTTCTATTTCCACTACCTCAACTTCAGCTCCTTATCCAGCGTTATTCGCCCCGGTCTGAAAAATACTTCGTGCATTTAAGGTCCCATAGTTCCAATCTTGATTACCTTAAATTTAAGATAAATGCATAAAAAGGTATTTTTTTTATCAATTTTGCTTTTTTTTGTTTTTCTAGTGGAAGTTATTGAGCTAAATACCAAGGACCTTTTTCTTTGGGTTAAAGATACGGTCTCAATGTGGCAGATATATCTGCCAATTAGAGTATTTATCATCATTTAAAGAAAACCTTGCTCCTTTTAAAAGAGAGGCTTTCAACCAGCTTGGAGAAGGTTTTTAGGAATTTCCGTTTAAAATATAACACTAGATTATAATGACGTGATTCTAAAACTAAAGTGATTATATCTACTTCAAGTTAGGGTCTGTAGGTCGATTTTAATAGCGTAAGTAAAGTACAGTATTGATGTTTGACATTATGAATTAATTATTCTTAGTATTTGTACAAGATTTAACTCTTCCAAGTCTCTTAAAGGCTGGTTTGGAAAAGGTTATTTATCATAAACTGTAGAGATTCATTTCAGAAATAAACTGCAGTAACTTAGAAGTAAAAGTAGTTATGAACCATCTAATGAAAACGCAAAATCGTGAGTGCATCTTAATTAGATTATATATAATTAAAATTCGTTTACTTTAATATAACTTTAAAATCATAAAATAAACTGCAACACATCTTTAGAGAAGGAAAATCTTATTTTTGAATAAGATTTAAGTAAGTTTATAAATCTGTTTATAAGCAAGTTCTCCAAAGTAATTTCGAAAATTCTTTAAAAAATCTATGATAGTTTTTTAATTTGGTGTAACATGTATAGGACTTAAAAACACACACTTATCTTTGCAATATCAAACACTTTAAAAGATAAAATGGAGGAATAATTTTCCTCAATCGAAATTTATAAGATCAAAATAGTGTTATATAAGTATTTACTCATTTTTGTAACTAAATACCAAGTTTTATTTAACACAATTTTCACCTTATCTTAATGTCGCCGTAACAAGAACATTACGTTTGTAATAAAACAACTCGACTGTAATTGTACATTCCATCATGTACTTAACCTAATTCCAAGATTATGCTTTAACTGCACATGAAACTAAATGTGGAAATGTTGTTACTATCGTCAGCTTTTAATTAACTGTGTCGTTCAAAAGCTCACGTCATCAACAGCTGTTCGAGTGTTATTGGAAAGATGAATTGCAATTTTATCACATTACGTTTTACCAAGACAACAATTTTATCATTCGTCAGTTTTGAAACTTATATTTAAATATATCTTGTAACAGAAAATTACCTGAACTTAAGTTTTCTGGTTTATTTAACTGTACACGACCGGTGTGTGTTTCTTTCATATTCTATTGGCTATAATTCGTATAGCATGAGCCATCAGATGCGTTGGCGGTAGGGAAGAATTTAAGCAAGAGGGGACGTCGTCCGCTAGAGGGAAAGGGACACCACGCACAGACAATACATTTATAGGAAACCCATACACCATACAAGAGCTTCCAGACCGAAGTATTAAGTTCAGAGTGCGGCAACAGACTGAGCCTTTCTGACCCCCACCGAGGCTACTGTGGGCCTTTCGAATCAACTCCGAGTCTACCGCGCATCTCAAGGCCAAGGCTCATGGTAGTCCTTCTCTAGTATTTAAGCAGCCCCAGGAAAAATTCTATACTACAGTAGAATATTTTCGATGAGGATTAAATATATTATTAATACATTTGAAGTACTAAAACAAAACATAATTGTCAAAAACGAATAAACCTAAATGTGGCCTATTCGTAACTAAGCTTATGTCGAAACGATATTCAGTCGTACAATGTCAGCTCAAGCACATCTGTTATAATGGCAACGTTACACTACCGAGCTCCAATTCACGAACCTTTTTAATTGACATCAGACTTCCTTCGGAAATTGCCTAGCAAAAGAAAAGTAGAAATAAGATGACGCTCTACAAGATGACCAGTAATAATGATTTCAGTTTAATAATTAATTCCCATAACTTTGGATTTAAATGAAAGCAAACTTTGCGATCAATATTATGTTGTGTACACTATGAGTGGGTGATTGCATATTTCTGGCGGTTATATTTTGATTGTGGGTGACCCTTGCGTGTTTCGAATGACAACCCCAGTGATCGTACAATTGCAAGTGAAATAAATTAACCTACCCTACATTTTAGGTGAAACGTTTTACAGATGATTGAAACTATTACACGAACAACAAAAAACCTGTACACGATTTAGTTTTTAATTTGTAGAAATAGTCCTATACTTGAAAAAATAACAAATAGCCACTGAATTTGCAAATAGGTTAACACAAGAAGATATTAGGCCAGTTGTGTTTTATAATTGTATAATCGTTAACTAGAGAGCTCCACCCACTGCCCGCACCACTCAACAACTCCCGTGGCGACTAACGGCTTCACTGGGAAGCAAATGAAAACATATGATTGTATATTCTGATATTTTCAAGTACTGAACGATTGACTAGGACAGAGGCACTTATATCTAATTATGGTGAGATGGGAAAATACCTACATAATGACGCAGTTAAGCCGGAGTTTTTGCGTGAATGACAGGACTGTTATTATTATTATTATTATTAAATTATTATTATTAAATATTATTATTATTATTGTTAATTTAAAAAGGTTCCTTTCTAGAATCAAGTAAACCTATTGTTAAACACATTTTAGGTCAATTGTAATGTAAAAAAATGTTACTCATTCATATTTGAACGGCTTAAGACATAACCTAAACTTGTTTTGCTCTGGTGAACGTGTGCAAATGGTTGCTTTGACAACAAATAACATGAGAAATCTTATGTAAATCTTTTTCAGTCAATTATTATCGTTGAAATTTCTTAGTTTTCTTAGAACATATCGACGTTGTATTTCGTGTAACACTAAATAGACTATGTTTAAATACGGCAAGTGGAAAAATTATTTTACTTTTTTACTGAAATGGAGTTCTTAATTTAGTAAAAATGATAAAGATAGATGGAAGAACGCAAAAAAACCTGAATTTGCACTTTCTTTAAAAAGATATTTTAGTAATAATATATGACTGGATCTATGAATATTATCTAATTTAATGAATTATCCTACAGCTGGTTCTTGATGAATACACATAATTCGCATTTAGGCATCATCAGCAACCCAATATTTGTTTAAGTGAGTTTACTGTGTTAATAATTGTATTATTGAAAATTCAGTTTAAATTATTTCATATTTCATAAGTGGAGTAAACAAAAACTGTGGTAGCCTCAAAAGGCTTAAACTTATAAACTGAAACAACAACCAGATTTAAAATAAACAGCCAAGAAGCCCTCAGTAACAATATATGATAAAACAAACGAATTACACCCTTTTAAGTTCAAAAGAAGAGTGGGCATGTAATTAAAAACAAAATAAAAAACTTTAATTTTTAATCCAATTTGTTTCGCTATATATGTAACAGGATATAATATTCTGGTAACGTTTTGTAAATGTTAATTATAAATTAGTCAACTCCTATAAAAGAGAGTGTACGTCCGACGTACATACAAACGTACTGAGAGCGTAAGTAACATAATATAACATTAATTAAATAAATATCCCTTGCTGAGGAAGTGTGTAAGCAGGGTTGGGGGGGGGGGGACTTAAATATTAATAGTATAACGGCTGATTTCACCCATAATCTGTAATACTTAAACAAAACCCAGGGTAGATTACACTTTGAGGTTATGTTTACAACTTCAATCATTATAATTTCTTGTGAAGTGGATTTTTTTATTAATGTGAGAGAACTAATGCACGCTATAATACGTTGAAAGATTTGCTTTGAGGTTATAAACTGTATATAAATACAACCTTTTATCATTAATATATTCGTTTATACAAATTTAAGAAGAGATACCTATTCGGAAACATTCATAAATCTTCGTATAACATATAAACATATTCCATTATAAATTTCTTCACTATATAATAACTTGTAAATCTTTTGATCTATCGATATGAAATCAAAAGCAATTAAAGATAATATTTTTATCTTTCTTCAATTATATAATAAATTATATAAGTACAAAGTTTTAACAAATAGGTCTACAGTTTTATAATCCTTATAATTGTAGCCTACACATTTACCGAGTTGAAAATCCCCTTTAGCATATAGTTAAGTAGGCCTAGATAAAGTCTGTTGTTTTTAAAATAGTTTTTTTTTTAAATGATGTATTTCTGATGTGTAACTAATTAATCTACCTGTGATTTTTCACGGGGCTTACTAGTATAAGAATAATTAAGACTCAATGGTTTAATCATGCATAATATGTAACGAAAAGGTATAGGACAAAGTCTAATTCAACTTTTAGTATAAACTAACAGTTTCGGAGTTTAAGATCAGATGCTAAATACCATTATACGTTGTAGGTAAGGGTCAGAAGGGAACTTACACAGTAAAATATGTTCCTGTTTCTCGCTTTGTTTATTGTCTCTAGTCCTTTAGTTTTTACCAGTTAGATTAATTGGGAGAGCAGAGAACAACGAAAGCAAATTGATCGCCAGTTACTTGATTCGAAGTTACGTGACTTTGTTGGAAGTTCCAATTGTAGGAAACTAAAAGAGTTCCTTTATCCACTGAGCCATCCTGTTGCTTGTTTTAACTAAACAATTCAAAGCTATTTGTTCTTAGAGATTTAAAAATTTGAAAAACTTGGTTTATAAAAATAATAACGTTGTGTGTATTTGATTGGCAATAACTCTTTACTTCTTCATCAATTTTACCTCACAGAAAATACTTGACCTGATTCACACTTGCGAGGGTATTGTAATTTGTTTGCACTGTGAAAACTGGCACAGAACTTATTGTGTTTATCTTTTATGTCAGGCACTACCGGGATGTTTAAACAACTAAACATGAAGGGGAGATAAGATAACAAGTAATACGGACTGTAATGTTTGTACCAACCACTTGTATGTTTGATAATTTGTAATCCATTCACATTGCCACAGATAAAACATTCTTACTTGAACAAGAAAAGTGTTGCATATTTATGTAAGTCAAAATCAACTGTTCTGTATTCCATGTTGTGAACAACTTCTCTGCAGAAATTAGAAGACTTCCTACTTTCTTCGAGGACATTGATAATTTACAGATTTGGGGGTTACCACTTTTTAGTATAAAGGAGAAGGGAATAGGATATAATTTTCCTCGAGTCCTATACTCGTGGGCGTGTTAAAAAATTTAAAGGGTGAGGCTCAATTAAGGGCTACTTTTAAAATTTTCTAGTTGTATAAGTAATAACCCTCCAGTGGTAACGTCTTGTCTCACAGACAGCACAATACTAGTTTTTTTAGTTCCTTAGAAGTCCGCTAGAGTGACCTGGTAGGCAACCGTAGTACAGATAGTGCCAAGTAGCGTGAAGCGTCACTTTAGCATGCGCTATAACGTCTTACCCTCTCCTACTCGAATATGAGTCTTTAGTACAGTCACCACCAAAAAGTGTTGATATACAATCAACACGACTACATAGCAGACATGAATTAGATAGGGTAGGCGGCTCTGACTGTACTCCGCCGCGAGAGGGGAAATGTGGTGGGAGCCGGCGTAGGAGACTTGCACACCCCCTCTTCGCGCTCCATCCCAATTGGCGCTATCTGTACCTGATGTGGTAGCTCAATTTGTTTACGTTTATTTGAGGTTATAGTTCAATAAGGTCTGCAGCACCATTGCCACTACTGCCGTGTATGGTGTGTCAGACCATAGTCACTTATTGCTGTTTCAAAAAACTATATTTTATCTGACAAGTACACATTTTTAATTTCGGTTTATTATGTATAATAAAAATCATCTAGTATAAATTTTGTATAATTTCTCTTCAAATTCCTTTTCAAGCAGTGGTTTTTTAAATGTTTATTTTGTAATTTTTTCTGAATAAGTAATTCTATTATTACTTATTACACTAGCCTGTGAGTGAAGCCAGGTAGGTGCCAAAAATTTGGTTACAAAAAAAAAAACTAAATATTTGTGTCGCAGATATTCTACATATCTATATAATTAGCTGCCCGATCCGGCTTTGCACGGATAGACAAATCAAAGTTAAATGTATATTAACAAAAAATATATCAAATATATATAAAAATATAAAAAATATATAGATATATATCATTGTGTATTTCTTATGGGGATTTTTAGTAACTTTGACCACACCTAAAATTTAGATATTTTGTTTTGAAAACCTTTCTTAGCGAGCACCTAGGGTCCTAGAGGAAGGTACCTACCAAATTTCATTCCAATCCGTACGGTGGTTTTTTTTTAGTAACTTTGAACCCCCTAAAATTTCGGTGGTTTTTGAGATTTAGTGATGAGTAAGTCAGTGACTGGTATTTGAATTATATTTATATAGATATGCAAGGAATGTGAAATAATAATTTAGGAGAAATAAAACATAAATGATGAAGAATTAACTTTTTGTATGTAAATAATCTATCAGTCTCTGTTTTACAAACATTACATATTTTTTGAGTTTAAAAGCAATGTATTATTAAAAGTAAAATTATTTTTTTGTACAATAAAATCTTTAGTTTTAAAACATAAACAGTTTAAGTACTTTTTATATTTTATTTGTCTTTTTTTTAAATACTATAAATAAGTTTTTTATTTTTCAATGTATCACTATTAGACTTTTTTTTTAAATAGGGTTAATTGAAATAACGTATTATTGTGTTTATTAAACTTATTAGTACTGTACGTAATACAAGTGTTTAAATTAATTTGTCTTAACACAATATGAAAAATATATGGATAAGTGTGGTTACGGTCTCTCAGACCATGATCACTACTAATGTAACTAAAAATGACGTCACCAACCTAGGCTTAACTCCTTTATAATTAAAGACAATATTGATATCGTCTTTATAACTTTTTTTTATGTGGTAAAAATATAAATAAATTCTATTTAAAATTGCAATTAAAATTATTACTATTAAATTATAAAGTACAATATTCCTATCAAAAGTAAAACAAACAAATACATTGTCATTGATTATCACCATAATGAACTTGCAACAAAAAAACTAACATTTTGTAAACAATTCAGAACTACAACTTTTACGCACATAAGCGTCATAAATAAATATATATATATATATATATATATATATATACACGTGTGGTGAAAAGTCCCGGGACGGGTTAATATTTTTTTAACCGTTAGAGATGGAACTATATAACTTTGGTACACTGTTAGTGGGCATAAAACACTATTTTACCACAATTTCAATGAGCCGCTACCACTTCGGGGGGACGGCCCACAAGGAGTCAGAAGAAAATCTTAAATGAGAGCGTGGGTTGAGTTGTACATCAAATTAAAGGTCTAATTTAATAGAATACAATGCCGCAAATCCGACTTCAAAAGGTTCACCCTAAACAAAACGGCGGTCCTTAACGTGTTGAAATAAATCGACGTGTAAAGTTGCTAATATCTCGAAAAGGAAGAGTTTTTAAAACAAAATTTCAATAGACAAACAATTTTTATTTCAAAGTGCTTGACCTAAAAAATTGCTCCAAAAACGATTTCGTAAATTTATTTTTTACAATATTTTCTAAGATGGAGGAGTCGACTAAACGCTTTAATGAGAAGCTAGTCATGCAATTTTTTAGATTACTGATTTTTAGATCCTTTTAAGCTACATGCAATACTTCTTCTGCTTACCACCTGCTTTTCACTGTTAAAACCCACAATGGGAAAAAGATAGATAAAACATAGCTATTCTAACACGGACTTCAATGTTTCATACAAATGTAATACGTATTTTTGTAGTTAAATACTAAATAAAACAAGAAAACTATTTTGTCCTCTTTATAATTTATTGTACAGAATCTGACGCCTTTTATATTTGATCTAAGTACTCACCTCGTGCGGGCTTGATTGTCGGCAAACACGAGTAAGGACATGAGTAAGGTGTTTGCAGACCAAATATTTGTAGTGTCATGTTACTTCTAAGTGCAAGAGATCGATAAGGCGGAGAAAGTATCAACACTTCCAAAACCTTTTCTCCTGAGAAATTATACCCATAATTCTAGAACGTTGAAAATAAAAATTTATTTCAACATTTCATAAAATTTTGTTGCCTTCGAACTACTGAATTTAAATTGGTTTTATATACATAGGACCATTCAAAACACTATACGAAGAACACATACCTTACAATAACACCCATAAAACCACCTAAGCTTAATAAACACCAACCACCGAATATTTAATGAACACCAACTATATTTACAGCAATATTGAGAATAAGTTAGATAAACTACTCACAATAAATAAAGGTCGAACAATGAATATCTTGGAGGACTATGCCAATTACAAACAATGGAAAATGGACCTAGACGCACTTTTAAATGGAACAACAGTTTGCTTCCAAATGCATCTATCTACAATCTAAACAAAGTCAAAAGTTATTAAGGAATGTCTCGGACCAATACCAGAAGAGTTTAATTTGTTACATAGTATTAATAAAACTAGAAGGACGTGGCCATATCGAGCAACTAGTTTTGATCATAGAATTACAAATATCAAATCAGTTTGCAATAAAATTGTATATGTGTTTTCGTGTATGTGTTTAGGTCCGTTTAGTACACTTTCATTTGGTATAAAAGTGTTAAGCCTGACAATGCCTTCTGTGGGCTTACCAAGTATAGCAACAAGTAAGAAGAAAGGAAAACCTGAACTAATTTCACGTCCTATTGTTTTTACTCTGATAGTTTTAATATTTTATTTTACTCTTTTCTAAAGTTTCATCGTCGACTAAATATCCCACATATATTTAGTCTTCAAATTAAAAGACTTTAAATCTTTTTTAGAGAGCTTAAATATTTTTGGGATTGCCTTTTTGATTACCAAGATCATCTTCAGTTCATACAATTCTTATTAATCCATCAAAGTGAACTTTTACAGTTATAAACATATATGTTACTCGTACATAAGGAACTCATAATAATTAAAAACATTATTTAAACATTCACTCTCTACAGGTATGATGTGTATACATGCACTGCTCAAAGAAGTACATAACCTACTTTTTTCATCGAAATTGCAATTCCGCAGGCTAAAATATTCAAAGTAATATCCCAAATATTGTTTAACAAAGTAGGCTACACTTCTGTGTTTCTGTTTGCAGACTATAAATTCGTCGTTAGTTTCAATACAAAGAAGGTGATTATAACTGCTCTTGTTTTTCGGCTAAAAATAAAAACAAAATCAAAATTCAATACAAAGAGCCGTAAGAGTTCCTCATTCTATTTGCTCCTTCGATATAACTTTGGTGTTGTTTAACAAATTAGGCAGACGATAGCTTCATTTATTTTCTTATATTCACAAAGATTGTCACAGGATGGTTTTTGTATTTTTCTGTTTTCTCACCGGGTGTTGCGTTATTTATTCACATTTCAGTAACCAAATATCTGGTTACTTCGGCTCGCATTAAAATGCCGAATTATTGAAATCTTGCAAAAATTCTAAAAATTTTACCCCCACTTTTTATGACTTTTCTCGACGTTTTCGAGGTCTCTGAACACGAAAAAGCAATAAAAAAAAGTGTCTCCGTACCAGAGACGTAGAAAACTTCTGGTGGTGCCAAAATCTTCATAATTTTATTCCGGAGAGTTGAAAAGCTTTTGAGCTTTTTAGCGTGACAGCAACGTGACGTGTGAGACAAGAACGTCAAATTTTTGAGTGTTTAAAAAAACAGGAGCCGAAGTCTCGAAAAAGTGTTCTATCTTTTCATCTTGTTTAATGTTCTTTTTAAGTTTACTTTGTGATGTGTTTTTGAGTAAATTCATTATTTTAAAAATTATAATTAAAGGGTTTTCAAAAAGTTAATTTATTTTTTATTTTTTAGCCATTGTTTCTTTTAAATATCTTGTATAGGCTACATTTAAAATTTGTGTAACGGAGAAAACTCTTCTTAGCTTAATAATATTAACAAATAAAAGTGTTACAATTTTCATCTGATGCACCTCTAACATAAATTATATAGGTAGTTAGGTATATAGGTAGCTGGGTCATGTGGTTTTTCCAAGTCTTTTGCTCCACCCCAAAGTTTCTTTATCAGTCCAGAAATTAAAATCAAACTTTAATGTTTCATATTTTTTGTTAAATGTTTTAATAATCCTAGGTGACTATTGTAAAATTCAAAATTCAATATTTTCTAAAACATAATTTAAAACTGATAAAAAACATATTAGATAGGTTTAAAATAAGAATATATTGTATAACCAGGTATCATCATCACACGCCAACTCCAACGTTCTCTCCACTATCACAGTAAGCGAACTAAAATTGAACTTCTCCTATATTTCAAATTAAATGTTTTACTTGTACATAATCAGAAATAATCTTCTATTAAACCTAATTAATCCTTCTTAAAATGGTCAATAGTTTAGGTTATATGGCTTAAAACGTACTGGTGGGATTACAATCAAAGCCTTTTTACTTTCTCATTATATGTCCTATACTATAGAGAAAGTATAGTGATCGCAAAAAAATCGATGTTGAGATGTTTGTGGAAATATCCGTTTTGGGACCCCCTGAGCCCAAAAAGTGGTTTTTACAAAATGTCTGTCCGTATGTCTGTATGAATACAAAGCTAGAGAGAAAACTATTCGATTGATTTCGAACAAATTTGCACCAAACATGTCAATTAGGCCTGTATAGATGCACGAAAAAAGTTTTGAAAATAAACCCCCTTTTATGGGAAAAAACCCCAAAAAATCAGTTATTATTTTTTATAAAAAAACGGCTCTTACGATTTTGATAAAATTTGCCTTATTTGTACCCCGTAATATACCCTACCATATGCAAAAAACTGCATCTTTCAACAAATTCTCGTTTAGCTTATAATCATATCACAATTTTAAGTTTTTTTGCCGAAAAGGGGGTTGTTTTTCAAAATTTGTCATAACCTTTTTTCGTGCGTCTATATAGGCCTAATTGACATGTTTGGTACAAATTCGTTCGAAATCGATTGAATAGTTTCCTCTCTAGCTAATAATAATAATTTTTATTACTTACTCTCCTACTTTAATGTACTATCCCCTCTCTTATTTTAATACAATTATGAAGTCACAGTTGTGGTTACATACGCAGTGCATTGTGTATTGAAAATAGTCCCAGGACGGGGGTTGGCGTGCAATGCACTGTGCGTCGGCCGCTTCTCATAGTGTTCAGCGTCAAGCTCACATGTGCGTCCTTAGCAGTGAATCTGTTTAATAATTTAAATATGTTTGTGAGAAAGTATGTGCCAGTTTCTGGTACAGTTTATTTTTTCTAAATAGTCTCCTACTATAATATTAGTTTGTTAACTTGATTGACTGAATAGCATATATATTATATTAATAACATAATTTTCATATAGTTTTCAAGATCAGATGTTTATAAAATTCTTAAACGGTAATAGAACTACAATGAATTTGAAAGTTTTTTATGTTTTTTGTGCAAATTTCCTTGTAAAAATTACTCTATTGCGAATTTTGTTCAAATTCTAACGACACAAAAATATTGAAATAGATCCGGTAAAACTTAGAACAAACAATTGTTGTCCATTTATGTATTAGTCTTTAAGAAGCTTCAGAATTATAAAATTCTGCAATTACCACCTGTTGAGTATTTTATAAAATCATTGAAACCATCCATACTTAAGTTCTAGTCACGTTGGTTTGATGTAGTCATGCATCTGTCATCTATTACAGGCTTTTAAAAATAATTACATGTATAAATACAAAAGGTAATCTTGATTAAATGTTTTCCATACATTGTGAAATGTTTAAAATACCGTTACTTTAATATTTCGCTCAAGGTCAGTCCGACCATTGTTTAGATAATTCCATAACATTAAAATAAAGTGTTCGCGAAGGTTATGATAAACAAACACGTGCTTTTATGTCAGCTGCAGGCTTCCAGCTGTGATTTGTTCATCCGGATTATATATAAACATAGAATATTTATACATTAATCCAAAGTGCAAACTAAATAGAGAATTATAATCACGAATTGAATATATTTGAGATGGTTCGTATTTGGAATAATAAACGAGAAATAATAACAGTTGGATTTATCAGTATGCCGCGAGCAACCATATTTTAATTTAAATGATAATGTGAAGATACTTGTAAGGTTTACTGGATGTAGTTTAAATAAAATTATCGTTTCACGTAACCTCAATTTATTTTAATGTAGTTTTTATGCAGGTGTATATCAGGAGTACGTAATACAAGGAAAACACCAATTATAACTTTACATTAAGTTTAGTAAAATTTATTTACTTGAAAAACCTAAGTTTTAAATTAGAAGTTTGAAGTGAGGCAACTTGAAGTTATATAGTTATTAAAGAAGATATACATGGTGGTTCTAATGTTCATTTACGTGATATAACATTCAGGTTGGTAACACTGTGTTATATCTTTCGTTCAGTGTTGTGTTCACTTGAAATTGCAGGTACTGTTTAGTACTGGAATGAAAAATAATTATTTTGTTTCGGTGCATGAACGTGAAACCGAAAGTGAAAACTTTAAAATCTTAAAGCCCGGTATACATGTTATACTATTATAGGCCTACTTTTGTTTCTCTTGTTACTTCTTTATATTTGTAAAAAAAGTTGTGATTGGTATTTTCTAAATTAATTGGGCGTATAGTTTTACAATATATGCAGACACAAATTACCAGCTATTTCTTCTTATTTTACGCATTCGTTTATGATAAATTAAATATACGTAGTTTTTCATACAAAATTGAGCATGTTACAACATTGAATTTCATAAACTCTTTAGAAATTTGATATTTATTTAATCTAAAATGCAATTATTTAATCACGCAGTCTCCTCCAACAATAGGGATGATATCAGTTTTTAATAATGCTAATGATACTGGATTTTTCATTATTAATTTAATTAAACATTCACACGTCATTTTATTTTATATTTACCCTATTCCCGGAATTTTAATCTAGCAGTCGAATGGTAAATGTTTGATCGAACACTCGTAAACTAATTAAAAACTAATTGAAAACTCTGAGTCACACTGATAGTATAGCATGGCAGGTCTATATTTTTTCTAATCTCATTTCTATATCAAAGGTAAACTTGGATAACAGACGTAACACTCTTTAAGCCGTATTTACACTATGTAACAAAACCTGCTATATAGTAAAATTTATATAACAAATTCTACATTTAGCAAAACTAAAAACGGAGAAATATTACATATAGCAATTTTTGATGCTACATGAAGCTTTTTTTTCTATATGTAGCAAAAGTTATGCTATCCATTTGAAGTCGGTAAGATCAAAGGGAATTTATGTTAAGGTGTGTACACACTTGCGCGCTGCGCGGTGCGCGCGCCGCTCGTGCGCATTGAATCCGTCATATTTGTACGGGGCGCGCGCGCCGCTCGCAGCGATCCAGTTTCTGTCGGTTTTTTCGGCGAACACTTTGATGGTTCGCCGATCATATTTGGACGGGAGCGTGAAAGGTTTGTCGTTTTCAGCGCGCATGTGATTGTTATTATTCAAGATACCGGGTACTCAGTTATTAAATAAAGATGGATTGCTCTGAAGCAAATTTAATTAAATTAATAGATTCATACAGAAACCACTTCATTCTTTGGGATCCTCAAAACAAGTTTCATTTTAATAAAAATATGAAAGCAGATGCTTGGCGTGAAATATCAGCAGGGATGGATATTCGGCAGGCCTCTGTAAAAAAGAATTACTTTACCCGTCCCTCAAACTTTTGTCGATAGTACGGGGTGTTGGAGCATCACTATCCATCTCCTGTCGGTTTTTTCAACGAACCCTTTGTGTGTTCGCAGATCAGATTTTCACGTGTGTTTGAGAGGTGTGTAGTTTTTCTTGCGCACTGATTGTTGATTGCTTTGTGAGTTATGGAGTGGTCAGAAGAAAAAATAATTAAGTTAATCGATTCCTATCGGAAAAACCCTTCTTCTGTAGAATCCAATAATTTCTCATTATCATAAAAATCATTCCTCAGTTGCCTATTAGTTTTAAGAAACCCTTTTGTATATATTCGATATTTTATTTCTAGTCTGAATTCAGAAAATAAATTCAATTTCAATAAATAAATGGCCAGCAGATTGTGAATTTTAAAATTCTTTAATTTAATAAAAATATTTATCATCAATTACCGGTACTTCTTTATTATTTCAAGGTATTCTTTATTTTAATGTATAGCTAGCCTGTACAACGATCTTAAAATTATGTTATTTATAACAACCAAGGCTATTTTAACTTCAGGCCTATTTCACATTTGCAGTGGCGGCTCGTGAGTAAAATGCTGGGGGGGGCACACACCACCGGGGTGTCTGAATATTTTGTGTATTTTAGTGAGTTTTTAAGGCAATCTAGGTATTAAATTAGTGATGCCATATGTTTCTGAAATACTTATCATATGTAAATCTGAAATACTCTACTTACATACCTAAGCATTAATATGTTTTTCACTCAATTTATGTTTTTTGACTTTATCACTAAAATGTTTTAAATCCGAGACACCATCCACCGTCCATGCACGGTCTGCAACTCCCATTACCAAACAAGGATAGCAAAAAAAGGAATTTTTAACTTTGCACCCACACAACCAATCAGCATAGTTGTACAAATTATTGGAAAATTTCCGAACGAAACTATTTCGGGCTTTAGAGGCCTTTTGTTGTTGATTTATATTTAGTATAGGCCTAGAGGGGCCTAAATTCTTGAGCTCGATCCTATGTCGATCCTATCTTAATTCCATTACTAATAATAAAATTCACATCATTGGAAACAGGCAAGGCCATTATGAAATACCAAAACACTAACAAACACTAACTCGATTAACTCAACTACAACTAGGCCTATTTACATACCAATCACTCATTCGATAAAACAATGTACACACAATAAGTCAACTGGTCACCAAAACAACGTATTCTGCAACAGCAACACCAAGCAGACGACAGATTATACTAGATACGTCGCTTTGCGCATGCTCGGACGCCGTCCTAAGCTTTCCATAAGGCACAAGCTTTGACGCGTCATAGCACCAGCAGCCCCCACCACTACCACTCTTCATATAACTGCATGGTGGTGTATTGGGACGTTCTGGCAGTAGAGTCCCGGATACTTTGGCGCCAAAAGTGGTGGGGGAAGGTCATTGACCTTGGGTCTTTTTGGTTCCTAACCCAAGCCACGCCCCCTTTTTTTTGGGTGTTTTTTTTTGGGTCTTTTTGGTTCCTAACCCAAGCCACGCCCACTTTTTTGGGGTCCTAACCTAACCTAACATTTTTGGATTTTGGGTTTTTTTTGGGGGTCCTAACATTTTTTGGAATTTTTGGATTTTTGAAGATTTTAGATTTTTGGGGATTTTGGGAATTTTGGGGAATTTTGAAATTTTGGGGATTTTGGATTTTTAAAGATTTTGGGGAATTTTGAGCCGCCATCTTTTTTTTTGGCAGCCATCTTGTTTTGTAATAATTAATATTTAATTTAATTTAATTTTTTGCTTTGAAAAAAGTTTGGGTGTCGCCGAGAGTCGAACCGGGTATCACCATGACCCGAGTCCGCAGCGCTAGCGGTTAAGCTAGGCCGACTCTGTTGAGAATCTACTGTTTTGTGAAGTATATAAGTTTACCATCCGTCAGCAACCTTGCATCAGGTGCACGGTGTTATAGTGTCGTCGGGATATAGTATAAATTGTATTATAACAACCCAAACATTACCGATCGTTCCTGAATCCGACCGAAGGTCACTTAGAGAAATTATTAGCTTTAAATTGTTATAGTACCCTTGTAATATAGTATAAAGTGCATTATATAAACCCGAACACTAGCGAATGCCCCCAAGTAAACCCCGAATCGGACTTAGTCAAAATAAAGACTTGCAAACCGTAATTAACCGAACGTAAGGCTCTCCCGCATCCCCCGAAATTCGTACTTAGGCGAAATAAAGCTTAGACTAACCATAGGCGTTGCCGCAACCCCTTGTAATATATTTCTACCGGTCTTACCCGAACCAAAACGACTGACTTGACCGAGCTTAGGCTTTGCTGTACCCCGAATTATTTTTATAAAATGTGTTATACTTATAACGTATGGAAAACCGAGATAACCCGAACGTAAGGTTCTGCCCGAGTTCAACCGAAGGGTACTTAGACGAAATAAAATTTCGGCCAAAATTAGGCTCTCCCGCAACCCCCAAAATTCGTACTTAGGCGAAATAAAGCTTAGGCTAAGCGTAGGCGCCCCCGCACCCCGTGCGTATGATTTACACTATTTCTACCGGTCTTACCACGAACCAAAACGCCGGACTTGACCGAGCTTAGGCTTCGCTGTACCCCCGAATTATTTTTATGAATGTGTTTTAATGTATGGAAAACCGAGATAACCCGAACGTAAGGTTCTGTCCGAGTGCAACCGAAGGGCACTTAGCCGAAATAAAATTTTGGCCAAAATTAGGCTCTGCCGCATCCTTGCAAACCGCACTTAGGCTAACCATAGGCGCTACCGCACCCCGTGCGTATGATATACACTGTTTCTAACAGTCTTACCCGAACCAAAACGCCGGGCTTGACCGAGCTTAGGCTTCGCTGTACCCCGAATTATTTTTATAAAATGTGTTATATTGTACGGAAAACCAAGCTAACCCAAACGTAAAGTTCAGCCCGAGTCCAATCCGAACTTAGTAAAAATTAAAATTTTGGCTAACATTAGGCTCGGCCGTAACCCATGCGTATGATGATATACGTAACTACATAACCGACCAAAATGTAACGTAATGTTTCTAAAAAGTCATACAAGTAGTATTCGGTCTAACTCAACCCCGGGGGTCACCCCTCCCCCAAATTTTGCAACAAAATTTCGAAAAAACGGAAATTTTAATGTTTTTAACGGAGGCTTAAGTGCAAACGAATTCTAAAATATATTTCGTACACGTAGGAAACTATGTCAGCACCGTCGTGATTAGAGCTATTTCCCCGCAACGGAATTTCTCCGCAATAGTTATTAATATAAAATTCGCTCAACTCAACGTAAGGCTCTGCCACATCCCATGCGTATGATATAACTGTTTCTACCGGTCTTTTTCGAACATAAGGCTCTGCCGCAACTCTTACAAACCGTAACTAACCGAAATAAAACTTTAGCTAACCTAATCTTAGGCTCCACCGCACCCTTGTGTATAATATACGTAATTACATAACCAAACTTATTCGATTACGCCTGTATTACTTAACGTTAAAACTTTCTCTATCTAAAATTTGTTTCAATATAAATTCTCCATATGTTTGTTGGTAGACACGGTAGCTGAGTAACACAATCACGGTTTTAGCTTTTACATTAAAATTATTAATAATTACTCTAGGTTGTGTATCGTTTAATCGAATGGTTATTAATAAAATGTCTCTGTTTTTTAACGCGAAGCTTTATACTCGATACTTTACCACTTCTACGACATTAGGCTCTGCCGCACCCTTGATTTACATCAAAACTTTCGATAGTGATTTTATGTTTTAAATTATTTACTAGCACGATTATACTTAACGCTTTTCCCCCGAATTTTGTAGTCTAATACTTTTAACTCACTAAAATTTCTGTACATTGTTATAAAATCGACACCCCAGCTATATGCTGACCAGACATTCCAATAGTTAGGAAATGTAATGTAAATCTTTTACAAATTTGGTGGCCCAGGCCTATCCGATCTTTTTCGAACTAAAAACTTAGGCTTCGCTGTACTCGTGACTGTTTATACTGTACAAACCTCGCATAGATTGTACTTTGAGGTTATGTTACAACTTCAATTATTTATTATAATTACTTGCCCGAACGTAAGGCTCTCCCGAGTCCAACCGAACAACACTTAGCCGAACTAAAAATTTGGCTTACCTAACCTTAGGCTCTGCCACACCCTTGTGTATGATATACGTAATTACATAACCAAACTTTAGATGTAGACTTACACATTCCAAACGAATCAGCAAAAATTTATGTTAGCATGTGTAACAATGCCGAGTCGGCAGAATTGTATCCGTTGTACTGTCTAATAAATTCGCTGATTCTCTACCAGAACGCGCTACCATCGGACGGGTTAATATTTCTCTACCAGAATGCGCTGGCGTCAAAACCTTGTAAGAAATAAATTACATTTAAATTCAGTTTTATTATTTCCCCATATTTACCATGGCTGCTATTAATTGCTAGTTTTCAATACACAATGTTGTGCAATAGCCTCTAACACTATTGTACTAAAATCTCGTTACACAGCGTTAACCCAGGAGTCAAGGCGGTCACTGACCCCTAGACATGTACAAAATCCTTGTCACTCTTTTCCAAACACTTTTTTTCTTGTTCACATTAAAATGACAATTTTATAACAGTTACAGTAAAGAAATGGTTATAGGAATGACTCATTAAAACAACTTTGTTACACAAATACAGTTTATTATTAATAATTCCCTCTCATTACAACACTAATATTTTAAAGTATTTACAGTAATAACGGCTATTAGAATACAATATACATTGGATATAAATAAAAATACAATGTTTTGGCCATTCGCCCTGCCAATAATTTCGGTGTTTACAGTCCGTGTTGTTCTTTTAACTTAAGAAGAGAATCGTAATAATATTTAGCACTTTTTAAGGCGCACTTACTGTCGTATTGAAAGTGCTGAGGTAATATACAATTAACCTCTGTACAGTGCGAGTATCTTTCCATCTCTGGTAATTCTTCCACGTGTGGCAGAAGCTTTCTCAAAAACTGAGCTTTTTCCAATCCTTTTGTGAAAATTATGGAAAACGGTTTGCAAAGCGTGCGTATCACGTCTTCGTCGTAAGGAACGTCACCTTCTTCCCAGCCGATATGATGATAGTTTTTTTGTAACCAAAGGGCTGTCCTCCGAGCGCCACTATTCAGTTGATCAATTGTATAAGGCGGCTTGAAAACAACGACACTGGAGAAATTCTCACCGACTATAGCAAACTCTTTGATTATAAACCTATAGTTGTTATCGTGGTAACCGTGAAACTCAACTACTGCCTGCATGTTTTTTGAACAACTTCACCTCTTCGTACAATCTGTCCACTTCGGGGAGTGTGCTGGAAACGAGTTCGTCTGTGGTCAGGCACTCAATGATGT
>JAGFPH010006468.1:15666-28972 GCA_018207615.1 Philaenus spumarius | reverse complement strand
CTTGGATAACAGACGTAACACTCTTTAAGCCGTATTTACACTATGTAGCAAAACCTGCTATATAGTAAAATTCATATAACAAATTCTACATTTAGCAAAACTAAAAACGGAGAAATATTACATATAGCAATTTTTGATGCTACATGAAGCTTTTTTTTTTGCTATATCTAGCAAAAGTTATGCTATCCATTTGAAGTCGGTAAGATCAAAGGGAATTTATGTTAAGGTGCGTACACACTTGCGCGCTGCGCGGTGCGCGCGCCGCTCGTACGCATTGAATCCGTCATATTTGTACGGGGCGCGCGCGCCGCTATAGCAGCGATCCAGTTTCTGTCGGTTATTTCGGCGAACACTTTGATGGTTCGCCGATCATATTTGGACGGGAGCGTGAAAGGTTTGTCGTTTTCAGCGCGCATGTGATTGTTATTATTCAAGATACCGGGTACTCAGTTATTAAATAAAGATGGATTGCTCTGAAGCAAATTTAATTAAGTTAATAGATTCATACAGAAACCACTCCATTTCTTTGGGATCCTCAAAACAAGTTTCATTTAAATAAAAATATGAAAGCAGATGCTTGGCGTGAAATATCAGCAGAGATGGATATTTCGGCAGACCTCTGTAAAAAAGAATTACTTTACCCGTCCCTCAAATTTTTGTCGATAGTACGGGGTGTCGGAGCATCACGATCCATCTCCTGTCGGGTTTTTCAACGAACCCTTTGTGTGTTCGCAGATCAGATTTGGACGTGTGTTTGAGAGGTGTGTAGTTTTTCGTGCGCACTGATTGTTGATTGCTTTGTGAGTTATGGAGTGGTCAGAAGAAAAAATAATTAAGTTAATCGATTCCTATCGGAAAAACCTTCTTCTGTGGAATCCAATAATTTCTCATAATCATCAAAATCATTCCTCAGTTGCCTATTAGTTTTAAGAAACCCTTTTGTATATATTCGATATTTTGTTTCTAGTCTGAATTCAGAAAATAAATTCAATTTCAATAAATAAATGGCCAGCAGATTGTGAATTTTAAAATTCTTTAGTTTAATAAAAATATTTATCATCAATTACCGGTACTTCTTTATTATTTCAAGGTATTCTTTATTTTAATGTATAGCTAGCCTGTACAACGATCTTAAAATTACATTATTTATAACAACCAAGGCAATTTAACTTCAGGCCTATTTCACATTTGTTGAAATTAAAACCCAACTTTGAGGCCTATGATTACTACCAGCAATACAGCGAATAGAAAAAGGTACGTGTAATTTATTTACACCCCTGTCTTGAATAAAATTGCAGTGCGGAAATAAGTGTCCTGTTTAGAAATGTGAAACCCAACCTTCTGCAGCAGGTTTTCAAAGTCAGAATGATCGCGGGTTTTCTTTGGATCGCTGGAGGTTCGTTGAAATCAAAACTGTCAACAAGCCGCGAATGTTGCACGGCGCGTGAGTGTATACGCACCTTTAGATTTACATCTTGATCTAGCAAATTTTATACGCAATTTTTGTTTCTAACGTCTGCTACATGTAGCATTATCAATCAGAATCGGCCGAGTAGTTGTGCGCACGTATTTGTTTGCATTGCTTGCATTTTTATAATGGAAGGGATACTAAATGACATAGACTGGGAAAATTATTCCACAATACATTTAATAGATTTGTTCCGTGATCAGCCATCTTTGTGGGACACAACTTCCCCGGGTTACAAAAACAGGAACAAGATGCGTATCACGTGAGCGAGCATAGAGTTGGAAATAAAACTCGATCGTCTTTTAGTTGAGAGAAAAATGCGTTGCTTTATTGGACAGTTTAACCTCCTGAGACCCAGAAAATTTTGTGTCTTCATTTTTAAAAATAATGATATTTTTGAACAACCTATATAGTTGCTGTACTAGAAAAGGTAAAAGTTTTAAAATGTATTGATTATTATTGGTAGCAATTAAATTTTATTACTGTCCTCTTTTGAGGACATTGGGTTTATGAAGGGCCATTTTATTCTCAACATTGTAGTCAGCTATTTTAATGAATTAATTTACTTGAAAGTTAAATAAATATAATTACAATGCGGTCACAATGAAAATAAGACTACATGAATATAAATAAGTTAGTATGTATAATTTGGAGAAAGTAAACTGCATAAAATAAAATGAACTTCACTGTTTATTTTTATACATTATTTTCCAGAATTGTAAAAATTTGTCTAGCCTACAACATGTAATAGTTCACAGTTTTATTTATTTGAATGAAATAATAGTAAACAGTTATTAGTTTTGTACAAACTCTCCAAACACAGGAAAACACCACATTTCACACATTGTATTGTTGCTGATTATCAGTACCATTTATTACAATATTTTAATTTTCTTCGTCAAGTTCGTCTTCAAATTCAGATAAATTGCCACTTTCAATCAAATCATAAATTTAACTAGAACTTAAAACATTCATTTTGATTAATAACTTAAAATAAATATGATTTTTATCAAAAGCATGCCAAAAATTAATGACCTCATAGTTTGCCAACAAACACTACACAGAGTTGGGGCATAGTCCCAGAGTCCTCGTTTGGGGATCCTTGTTAAAGAAAGATTATTAAATAAAAAATACTGAAAATCACAGTTTAAACAGTTGCAAAGTAACGACAAAACATACAAAAATTATTGTTTTTACTCATTTAAATATTAGAAACACATATGTTAAAGTCTCAAAAAGAAATCTAAGCATACACCATTTAGACAAGACTTCCATCAAAAATCAGCTGACCTAAGTAAATATGTTGTAAACAGTTATTAAATCTCTTACCAGAATGCATCTGAAACTGTCCTCAAACAAGTATAGTGGTTTTAAATGAAGTAATAGAAGGATCTTCATTAATATATGGTCAAAATCTAATGTCCTCATATGGGGACAGAATTAGCTTTCGGGTCTCAAGAGGTTCAGAGACTGTTGAAAAAGAAGAGTGGTTCAGGAGCTGGTGGAGGGCCAGGCTGCGTTAAGTTTTCCGAATTCAAAAGTTTATTATTTTTGAAGGACAAAACCCTCTAGCCAGAAATATCAAGGTGCAAGCCTACTTTTCGCGATAGGTATTGCATCACTCAATGTTGTGTTCTTTTTCTCAATTCAATCATACGATACCCAAAAGCTTCAAAAGTTTTTTGAAACTACCGTCACATCTTATGACGGTTGTACGTCATAATTATCAGTATTAAAGTTATTTAACAAGTCACTCCTACTGAACTTTTGCCTGGCTGGTAGCGATGGCCGGACCAAAATCTTTGTTTTCTTCTGTTAGCTCACAAAAAGACTGTAATTGCTGCCGCTAGCAACTGATCCTTCCTCCTCGACATCTTTATGAAACTACTCTCTTTCATTATTTTTGCTAAATATAACGTGGGTATATTTTGGTAAAACTGATGAATATAGCTTTTGCTGTACAACTGTTGCTACATGTAACATGGCTAAATATAGCAAAAGTTATATAACAGGTTTTGCTGCAAAGTGTAAACGGCGGTGTAAGATATACACAGTAGTTTTGTATTGCACGGAGATAAATCGGGGAAGGTCATGTGAGTAGAAATAAAGCAAACACTTCTTATACACGTACTTCTTTTACCAGCAATCCGCCATTTTGGTGGAGTCTCTAGAATGGCACAGCCGTTAGACTTAAAATTTTGCACGTTACTAATTAATGTAAAGACCTAGTTTTGAATAATCAACTTATAAAAATAATCCGTTTCAAAATTGCTGCCATTTAAAAATGTTGAGATAATATAAACGCGTAAAAGTTTATAAAAACCATTAAGAGTTCATTTTGTTTCCTATCTAATGTTATAACTGTCAAAACTATCGGACAGAGTTTAACTATCGAACAGAATTCAACTTAATTGGTCTTGAAAATCGATTACGGCCTACGATCTAATTATGGTCTATGGATGTTGAACACTTCAAACTAATGGATTTTACTGTTGCCTTAGTTCTGAGTTCTGACAGTTTTACATTTCGAGTGGAAACTAAACGCATTAAAACATTTTACCCTTCACGAAATTACAGTTTTTCTTTGTTATTTTCATATAAAATGTTTAAATGGGCACCGGATTGTTAGAGGATTTCCATAGAAAGATGAACTATTGCAGTGATCCTTATGGCAAAACATATGGGAGTGGTAAATGAGCACCGATCGTGGTCCCTAGAACACGTTATAATATATATATGTACAGTACTTGAAGACCTACCTTATAACAACATTGTTTAACACATTTTTATGAATTCCAAGTTATTTGATTTTATGTTACAGCTTATTATAAACAAGTACTACATATTAGTACTAAATAAACAACAACTGGGAAATAACAACAATAAAAAAACTCTTGGCGTGCATTGCAGTATATAATATAACAGTAAGAGGAGAAGTAGCCAGATAGGCAATACGGTAGCAAGTAACTGAAAGTGTTTTTTGTAGTCGTTTCCTTAAGGCAATCTACAGCCGAGTGGGTAGCGTGGGATCTTCTTGAACAATCCTTCGAGGGGTAGCGCCTTGGTGAGTAGAACAATTTTCCAAATAGTTGGTTGAAACTCTAAAGCATATAAAGTTAATTTTGAAAATTCGCTCAACTCACTTGAGCGGTTCAGCTGCGTGGTCGAATTATTTATTTTCATCAAGGTATTTACATTGACGAGTTACGTGTACAATTTCTACTCAATCGTTTTGGCCTATCTTGAGACAAACATTATTTTAGTAAAAGAAATCAAAATGGTTGATAGATGGTAAATTACGTGTTTCAGGACACATGTTTGTAGGAAGTTTTTTCTTTTTATTTACGCATGTGATCACTCCTCAGATATCCTCTGTATGTATAATGTAATGATATAATTAATGTTATCTGTTGAAGACACATCCATGTTTTTCAACTGCTTTTAAGTGCGAAATATGCCCACTTAAGTGCTTAAAATAGTTTACCTAAGAATAAGTGTAGTTTAAAAAGGAACTCTTGCGAACCTTTTTCAGGAAATTATTAATTTGTGACAAGTAAATGTATTAAATAAACTCATATAGTATTCCGTCTGTTATTTTGTTCCATTTGAGATCGAATACATCCTCTGCTAATCTACGCGTTTATAAGAAAAAGAAAAAACAAACTTAATTCTTATTAATATTTTGCCGTTTGAAATGAAATAATGACGCATTTATATCACCGTTTGTAGCAAGTAGGTAGTTAATTTCTTTAAAGTTAAGGCAGAGAAAAATCCTAATTGCCCTCTCACTTAAAACACTTTACATAAGTGCCTTGGTGTTATTATAAATTAAAAAATAATCATTATGTAGTAAAATTTTGTAAATGTAAAACAATTTCGAAGATTAAAAAATAATATAATACGACCACGCAGCTGAAGTGTGTTGAGCGAATTTCCAAAATTAAATTTGTATATGTTTTTGGGTTTCAAACAACTATTTCGGAAATTGGTCTACTCTCGAAGGTGCTGCCAGCATGTACCAAATATATTGCCATCGGTCACCACGGTAAAAGCCGTGGATTTAATTCTGGTACTTTTACGGTATTTTACGTTTCGATTGTTTTTGGGGGAACCAGATGGGCTATAAGGTCGCGTAAAAAACAAAATGTGCAGAATTATTTCGTATGTCTATTTTTTTTAAAGAAAACTTCAACAAATTTATTTCTAGTACGAAAAAATTTCAAAACATTGTTACTTCCGGTCAAAAATTTGGCTAATGAACTCGTCCAAACGACATAGAAAACCAACCTGTGTACTAAATTTGGACCAAATCGGACATAAAATGCGTGCGTTAGAGTGCTCACAATTGTACACATGATACTTCCGGTCAAAAATGTGGTTTACTTCCGGTAAATTTTTTTGGCTAACGAACTCATCCAAGTGTCATAGACAACCAACGTGTGTACCAAATCGGACGTGAAATGCGTCCGTTAGAGTGCGCACACATACATACATAAATATATATATATGGTTTTTAATGACACCCCAAAACGTGTTCTGGGGACCATGATCGGTCCTCATTTGCTACTCCCGACCTTGGGTCTTACCATAAGGGCCACTGCAATAGCTCATTTTTCCTATGGAAATTCGCTAATAATAATGTTTATGGATTAAAATAGGATTTGTTAAATAAATTCCCTGTGGATGTAGAAAAACCAACAATACAAATCTTACGGGTCTGGGTCATTATTTTTGGAATCTGTTGGAGTTAAATGTTTGTCATGTATAAACGGAAATGCTTCTAAATATATTTTTTCCATATTGGCAACACCTCCACGATAAAATAGCGAAGTTTTGTTGAATTTTAAATTTTCGCCCAACAGACACGCGTTAATTTCGCTAATGGACCGACAGCGATGTTTTATTAATACAATCTGTCCTGACATGAAATATAAATAGGCTTATGCCGTGCAATTAGCCGAACAAACAACGAGTTAATGAAGTTGTACAACAGATTGGAATTGCCAAGTTGTAGCCGCCATGACACCCAGTGAAAGTAATCGATAACTACATGTTTGCCGCGCATCTACTTGGCGCATTTGACGTCACTACTAATCCCCTAAATCTCTAAAAATCCTATTAAAACAAACGGAGTAAAAAAAGAGATGAAAACATTTCCGTGCACAAAAAGCATGCGAATTAACGTAGTCTAATAATGCTCGAATGGTAGGGGAGTTTTCGGTATTAAAGGGAGTATACTTTTAACTCAATAGACGGGAAAAGTTTTAAGCATGGTAAAATTTAAATAATTCCATGTTACGATGTTGGTACCATTGATTTAGTTTACGTTTCTTCAAATAGAGTCAATAAAAGTGTTATTATAAAATATATGCACAATTTCTTCAGTACAAGAAAATTGTTTCAATCGGAAAAATAAGTTTTAGGTCTACTTTAAACTATAATTATTTACTTTGCTAATTGCTACGCAGAACAATTTTAATATAAAAATATACGTATATATAGCCTAAAACTGAATTATGCACTAAACAAAACACTGTGTATAATTAATTATATTTACTTATTTGTTTTAACGTATTTACCTCCTTCTCTCAAGGGTAACTCTAAAACAGGCTTTATTTTGAGGTGTCTTATATAATGTTGCTGAATTTCAAATGTCAATCAACATTTAAATCATACAAGGGGAACATTTCATGTAGCACCAGACCCTGGACGCACACAAAGAAGTCATGACAACTTATTAAAAGAAAACCATTCATAATTAATTGTCAACATACACCATCTTAGCCATTTAATAAAATATCTTGCGTTCTATATTGTAATCTTAATGTAGTGTAAATTGTAATAAGAATAGACAGAATAAGAAGATAAGAGGTGATACAAGAAGTATCGTTTAAGAAAAGGAAGGACAAAGAAGAACTCTAAGAATGTTGCTTAGTCATCAGCTTTCAGAGAAGGCACATGCAATTTTTTTACATTTAAATCAACATGCAATATAAAATAAAAAAATTATAATCATTAGAGATTTAAATATGACATGGAAGAATTTTAGCTTGTATTGACTAGAATATCAGACTATTATTTATTTAAATAATAACACCAGGAACTTCATGAGTGGAATTTTGAATATCCTTTGTCAATCCTTAGCAAGACCTTCAGACACTTTTGAAACAAAAAACCTCAGTATTTCAACAATGTCAACACTTATACCACACTCCAATATCAAATCAAACCATACAGATTTTCTCTTGTATTATTTAAGATTCTAAATTTAAATTCATCTTTATAATATCGTAAACCAATCAGCTCATATCTTAATTAACTAATTACTAGTTAGTTATCAAATATATTTCGCGTTAATAATTAGAGATATTTTACTGATGTATAACTATTAGTTAATTGTGTTAAACTACTGCATTTATTACAGCTAGCTAGCTGCGGTAAAACAATTCAAGATATACCCCGAGACTTTTAAGATATATTTACATCGTGTTTGAAAAGTCTGGGAACAGCTTAATATCTCAAAATGTACGAGTCTTATGAGATGGAAATGAAAGCAGTCATACACAACCATAAAAGAACCACTTTTTGGTGAGTTTGACAATTTTGTACGCCATCTTGGAATAAACTTAATTTTTTTAAATTGTAAGGCGGTCATGTGATACATCATTTTGATGTAAAATTTCAAGAGAAAACCAACGGTGAAATTTGCACATCCATATCTTTAACCGATTAAAAATGGCGGGCAGAAACAACGAAATCGTGTTTTCCGATTTTGCTCCATTTTGCTGTACTATTTTTTAAATTAAAATATTAATTATTCTTCTTCTTGGATTCAGAATTAAATAAGCTTTCAAACGATATGCTACACAACTGTATTTAATTCAACCACTAGAAATCAAGTTTGAAAAAATCAAAATGGATGTAACTAAATTATTTTAAATACTCCCAAATATCGTTGTGTGGCATATCGTTTGAAAGCTTATTTAATTCTGAATCCAAAAAGAAAAATATTTAATATTTTCGTTATATTAAAACGATTTTGTTGTTTTGGCCGCCATTTTGAATCGGTTAAAGATATGGATGTGCAAATTTCACCGTTGGTTTTCTCTTGAAATTCTACATTGAAATGATGTATCACATGACCTCCATGTATCACATGTATTCATTTAAAAAAAATGAAGTTCATTCCAAGATGGCGGACAAAAATTTCAAACTCATTAAGAATTGGTTCTTTTATGGTTGTGAATAACTGCTTTTATTTTTATCTCATAAGACTCATACATTTTGAGATATTAAGCTGTTCCCAGACTTTTCAAACACTCTGTATAATATAAAATCTAGTTTTCTGATGACCGATAAATAAAAGAATTAAATACAAAAACTATAAAAACGCAAGCCCAGTATTAAAAATTATACGCTTTGTAACGGAAAACAGCTACTGCGTAATAAGGGACCCCCCCATAATAAAAAAGTCCCTTAACTTAGTAATAATTAAATATCCAATTTAAATCCACCGTGCTTGCAACTAGTAAACAACAGTTGAATTAATTCAGCAAGCCACAACCACTAATGCAATTAAGTCAATGCAAATGTTTGATCTCAGATTTGGTGAGTAAACATATTTAGTTGAGTGCGTACATTGTTCACGTCATCTATACAGTGTTGTGCCTCTACTCTAATTTGATTGAACGTGTAATATGCAGGGCGATTCAAAACTCTCGTAGCTCATTCTGTAGCTAAAAATAAGCAAAACGTACGGATAGACATAGGCCCGAAAACGCTTCGTTTTCCAGATACCCGCCATTTTGTTGTACGAAATAATTCATATCTGGAGAAATATTTCATTGATTGAGTTCAAACTTGGCATGAAGTTTAACCTAACAATGCTATATCTAAAGAAAAATAAGCGATTAAATCAAATCATACGTTTCGAAAAGGCGGCTGTTAGAAAATTTCAAACATAAATTACTCAAAATCAGTATATTTTAACATAAAATGTCAAGACACCTTTTTTCGTAGCCCTTTTGATTCCCCTTCGAATGGTGTAACTGTCAAAACAATCGGATGAAGGATAATAGCTAAGTTAAAGATAATAACAGCATATTATGTACGATATTGTTGTGTTTTCTGTGTTTGTATACGATGCCGCGTTGAACAAAAAAATTAGTATTATTACAAATAACTTAACTATTATCCTTCATCCGATTGTTTTGACTGTATGTTCATTCGATAGTGAATCAAAAAAGATACAAAAAATCTTGATATTTTTTGTTAAATTGTATGGTTTTTGAGTAATTTAGGTTTGAAATTTTCAAACAGCCGCCATTTTGAAACGAATGATTGAATTTAATCGTTTATTGTACTTGAGATATATCATTGCTGGGTTAAACTTTATGCCAGGTTTGAACTCAATCAGTGAAACATGTCTTCATATATGAATTATTTTGTACAAAAAACAAAATGGCGGATATCTGGAAAACGAAGCGTTTTCGGGCCTATGTTTATAAGAACTTATTTTCTTATTTTTAGCTATAGAATGAGCTTCCTACAAATTGCTACATAGTTCTGAATTACCCTGTACCTGAATTTAAAGTACACAGCATGGAATTACATTCGTGCAGGACCAACACCTACGGTAAATTCCAATTCTTGTTGAAATCGCATGAGAATGAGACTATTTATTTTAAGATTTTTTTTGTTATTGATCACGAAAATCAGGTTATCACGGCTCTAAAAAATACCTTATGGTAAGAGCTAACTAGATGGGTGAAACCACCCGTAAATTGACGTACAATTAGAAAGGGATGACATTAAAAGACAATGTTTGTTTCAATTTACATGAATCGCTGTTGAGAGGGTGAAAGTAAAATAATTTAGAAAATAGGTTGAGATAATATTTTCAGGTTCTCTGTAAGTTTTGTTGATACCATTTTTATATAATATGTCCACCTTTGAAAGGGGTGAACCACTTACTAAATGACTTTAAACAAAAAAGGTATATCCTAATTTCATATGAAAATACTTGATTCATTGGCCCTTTGCTAAGATTATTTCGCAGTATTATTAAAAAACTAGTGCGAAAAGTAGTATGTTTTGAATTTTTAAGGGTGTTTCAACGATTTTAGAGCGGAAGCACCCCAATTTTCGTGATCAGCAAAACAAAACTAAAAATAAATATATATATATATATATATATATATGTGTGTGTAAGTGGTTTCATTGTGGAGCGCGTTCCAACGATATACAACATCGTTTAGAATGGGATAGTAAGTGCTGCCAACCTACAAACATCCACACTGTAATATTGTGATCAACTTAAGTGTATGCTATATTTATCCTTACGAAGTGCAGTAACACCAGTAGCAGAGGTAACTTTATATTCAAACGTGTTATAAACATGAAATGCTTAGTAATATTTGTATATTACAGTAGTCTATACTTAACGAAAATGAAAGATCAGCTTTTTATATATCGTTTGAACATATTTTGTGACAAGTTGTACGACGAAAAAATCTGCACTATATCTTACGAAAGGTTTCTTAAGGCTAGATATTATAAATATGTTTTTATCAAAATGAACTTATAATATTGTCTGAATTATCGCAAGTAGCGGGAGGTACACGATAAATGTACAGTTTAAGAGGTTTTTATTATATATATTATATTATATTTATATGCAAATGTGTATTATATATAAAATACAAAATATATATTTTCCTTTAATATGTGTGTTTTTATTTTATTGTTATGTAATATTTTTAACATAGCAAACTATAAGCTATGTCATATGTTTCACAGGTTTTGTAGGCCTGATCATTAATATAGTAAGATTGAAAGACAAACATAAATAAGATAAAAACACAAACAAAAAGTGAAAATTATCATTCATCTATAGCCAGTGGCGTAATTATAGGGTAGCCTACGTGGCAAAATACCATGGACTACGAAGCCCAGGGGGCCCCGCAAGAGGCCCTTTAAGTAAGTTAGTTTTTTTTATAATTTATGCTAAATTTGCCAACATTTTAATAATACTAAATTATTTAAGGGATTTGGTGATGATTATTGAATATGTTTAGTTGAAATAAGTTACTTGTTAAATCGATGTTAAATTTGAAAAGCGTATACAATTAAGTAAAGCCTACTGAAAAATAACAGTTTTTGCCAAAAATTAACAAATTAATGTGGGTTTCATTCTTATACCACATTTATTCTAAATTACTTGATGACTAGGCCTATAATTTAATTTATTAGTTAAGGAGGTTCGTATATATACCCTCTCCCGTAAGAAGAGGCCCCCAACTCACGTGAAAGTTTGCCACGGGCCCCTCGACCTCAAGTTACGCCACTGTCTATAGCCTACCCAAATTATCGAATTGAACTTGGTGATATTTACCAATACAGTCGTGAGCTACCAAAATCTTTAAAATTTAGCCCTGTAACGCTTGAACCAATGCATTGAAAAATATCAACATTGCTATTTAATTTTAATGAGATTTATTATTTTTGGTAATATTATATATTATATATATACAGTTTTATGAGCATACTGTGTTGAGATTCCGGGTGAATACCGTCATACATGTCGGGCCAGAGTAGGCGAGCTATTAGTCCAGTCTGCTGGAGTACAGTTGGCACCACCCAAGGATGTAGATAGGAAAACGTTTTTTTTGGGAGAAGTCAGGTCACGACCGGGAATTTGAATTTAAACCCTTTTAACAAATTCACTGCTAAGGACGCACATGTAAGATTGACACTGAACACTATGAGAAGCGGCCGACATACAGTGCATTGCACGCCAACCCCCGTATTAGAAGTGTTTTCAATATACAGTGCATTGCATGCTTCGCACGCCAACTCTAGTATTGGGAGTATTTTCAATATACAGTGAATTGCGTGCTTCGCACACTAACTCCAGTATTGGGAGTATTTTCAATACACTATGCATTGCGTGCTTCGCACGCCAACCTCCGTGTTGAGGATATTTTCAATAAACAGTGCATTGCATGCTTCGCAGTTAGACATCCGTATTGGCAGTATTTTCAATACACAGAGCATTGAGTATTCTCTGTTGTGACGTCTATTTTATAATTTAACTTGCACTTTTTAAACCTAGTATTATATTTTACTGCTAAATTGGGGGGGATGGAAGGGGTGACCCCTAATTTACTGCCTTGGCACCACCAATACTGGTGCGTAGGTTCGAACCTAGTTACTCACGTTCAATTTACTTCATTTTGCTTCTCCAGTCTTCGTTAGTGTAACTGGCATAAATTGAAAACATGAAGCAACAAAAAACTTAATTTTCCATCTGAAACTTCGAAAATAGAAAACTTGCATTTTCCAGCAAGAAGGTGTTTTTTTAAACAAAGCTAAAAAATATAATCTATATAATAAAAGCGAAATACCACTCATTCACTCACTGACTCACTCGTCATGATTTCTCAAAAACTACCGAACGGTTTGAAATGAAATTTGGTATGTAGCTTCCTCTAGGGTCATAGGTGCTCATTAAGAAATGGTTTGAAAAAAATTCGAAATTTTTGGGGGGATCAAAGTTATTAAAAAACTATTTCTTCAAAACTACCGAACGGATTGGAATGAAATTAGGTATGTAGCTTCCTCTAGGGCCATAAGTGTTCAATAAAAAAGGGTTTTAAAAAATTGGAAATTTTAAGGGGGTTTGGGGGGTAAAAATTACTAAATCACGATTCCTCCAAAATTACCGAACAGATTGGAATGACATTTGGTATGTAGCTTCCTCTAGGGCCATAGGTGCTGGCTAAGAAAGGGTTTAAAAAAAATCGAAATCTTATGGAGAGTTTGGGGGGGGGGGGGGGG